>JAQIWH010002872.1:0-22341 GCA_034695005.1 Cryptops parisi | reverse complement strand
ACTTTTACGCATTTGTTTATTTAATTAGGATTCGATTCTATCACCACCCGTGCTTCTGCACGGGTTAACCTCTAGTATACTTATAATGTATTTACTTCATTAAAATGTACACGTATGTGACCCGTATATGTATAACTACGTTATACATATACGTATGACGTGTATGAAGTGTAGTAAAATGTACACTGTATGAACACTAATGTCAATGATATGTAGGCCTACGTGTACAGTACAATACGTATACAGTAGACCTACATGTACGTACATAATCCACATGTATAATGTACCATACATGTTACATGTATCTTGTACATGATAGTTTTTAACTTCCCACGTATACAGTACACGTACGTACATAATGTATACATGTATGATATATACACAGTATATACTGTATACATAAATACATACATTAATAATACTTTGTTTGCACACCTATTCCTCGTTATAAGTTATTCCTCGTTTAGCATGGTTAACAATAACGCAGTTATCAACACGATTTATTTGTTGTACCTGTTAACACGTTTTACTACTGCCCTCGATTTCAGACTCCATAGATAGATTCAACTCTTTCGCCACAAATAATTAACAAGGCTCACGGTCTTAAATAACCAAACCCACTTTAACGGGTTACTTTTAATAATCACATTTTATCGCGTTAAACGAGAACCACTTGTGCCGCGTTTAAGAAACGCACCAACTACCTACGGTCATTTTTTTTTCCATGTCACTTTGTGTGTCTGTCTGTCCGTTCCGCCATTATGCTTTTTTTTCTTCCTTATTTTATTCTTCCTCTTCAACTTTTTTTTTTGTTGTTGCCAAATCGATGCTCGTTTTTCTTTTGCATTTTTATTCTTTTTTGTCCAAGGAAATAAAATATTCTCGCTACGTCTATTTCAGAACCCAAAACGTGCAATTCCACTTTTCATTTTTTCCCTCTCTCTCCTTTTATTATTATCATTATTATTCTTTTTGTGAATCGGCATCCTCTCATCTTCGTCCTTAACTCGCCCCTCGTGTATGTCATGAAGTGTATATCTACAAAACCTACAGGGTGTCTTAAAAAAATGCAACTCGAAAAAACCTCCTCCAAACAAACCCGATTAGGCAAACAATCCAGTCATCAAAAAAACCAGTGCGGGAAAAATTTAGAAAGCTAGATAAACCCCAACTTTTTTTTTTATGCAAACAGCTTAATTCATTTCAAGTATTTCACTTAACATTAAATACAAAATAAAATTAGATTTGTCCATACTACTTAAGCTATAGTTAAAACTATTTTAAGGTTCAACATAAATAACTAGAATAAATTCTCCACGTTCGCGAATTTATTATTCGCAACATTCTTTTTTGTAGCAGTCGCGAACGTAGAAATACTTATTTGTCATTAAATCGTGTGTAATACTTAAACAATTAAAAGACGTCAACATATCCACCGTGTTATTATACAAGATGAGTTTAAAGTACGGTTCCATGAAAATATTCGGAAGGCTATTATAATTAACGAGTTGAGTGAAAAAACGGTGTATATAAACACTTACGCCGTTATTCCTTTAAATACATAAATTGAATCGTTTTAGACTAGTTTATAGCATAAAGGCGTTGTGTTGCATATAAATTGAACTTTCGGACTTTTTAAAGCCAGAATGTAAAACGCGACTTTTGTAAATCTTTAATTTTTTTGTCATTTTTGTCGCTTCACTTCCTGGTTGTTTCACTTGCTTGCTTCACTTATAAAACGATGAAAAAAAATACTAATCTTTGGAAATACGGCGTAATTTATAAATTAGTATGATATTTGGAATAATGGCGTAATTTCTTTTTCAAATTAGCCCGGAACTTGAGGCCTGTCAACTAAAGTTAACAGGTTTTGCAACAGAATTTTTTGCAAAACCTGTTCATTTTCCTTCTATAAATACACAGTTGACAGGAAATTATTTTAATCTTAAATTTGAAGGTGCCAAAAGTTTTTGCTTTTTTCTTATAACTATATTTTTGAAGTTACACCGTTATTCCACCCAACTCCTCAATTTAAATTTTGGACATGATAGCACCTTCATAAAAAGTTCTTTAAAATGGTGATATTTTCATGAACATTGAAATTAAACTTTCATGGACCTTGAAATAAATTCTCAATGTCATCGCATTGTTGCGTTGGAAACTACGAATGGTGACTACCAAGCCATATTTAGAAAGTTGTGGCCAATGGGTCTATTTAGACACGATCCAGTGTCGTTTGTTTATTTCCCACAATTCAACCAAAATAAAAACAAAAACAATATAGCATCTAATACTTCCAGCAATGTAGTGTATAGGGTACACTCAATGCAATGATGAGATGGTAAAAAATACTACCATTTGAAAGAGCTCCATAAAGGTGCTATGTGTTCCAAACGGAGCATTTTCTATATACAGTAATAGCCTTTCAAAAATTTCCATGGAACCGCACTTTAAATTCGTTCTGTATAACTCGCCCTTGTCGTCGCCATGGATATTTAGATATATTAATAACATAGCTACCATAATCTTGTTTTTGTACTTTTTTATGGGTTTGGTACATAATGCTTTTATGGAGTGGTGACCATTTCACAAGAAGACCTTTTGGTATTATACCGTGGATCGATAATGACATCAAACCACCAGTTGAAGAGGACATCTTCCAACTTGAGCACTAATCCGATTACACGTCGACGTCATAACAACAACAGCGACGTGTTGATATATAGCTTTACAACCAAAATGGACACCAAAAACTATTTTGTAAACCATCTTTTACGACAAGCTATATACGTATATCTCATAATAATAAAAAGAGTAAACTTAATCTATGCTCAGTTGTTAATGCTAATCTATGCTCAATTCTTAGTTGTGAAACATTACTAAATGTACAGTTGAGCCCATTACAATGGATTTAAATGGTGCAGGAACGATCCTCATTATGGGAAAAACTCGTTGTATGAACAAAATTTATTTTAACTCATAAAGCGCATTATCACTGTCATTATTCTCTATTGCATCACGGTTGCAATAGCCGACCTAATTTTCTATTGCGTCACTGAACAATGCTCGTTTTCGGAGTTTTTCTCGTTGTACGAAAAACCTTTTTTTTTAATTCTTAAAACCACTCGTTGTGTGAAATTAGTTGTACAAATAATACGTATAACGCTTTTGTGTTTTATACTATGCCCTTTCGGATGCTCCATTAAGGAAATATAATGTCTAAATAAAAATATCGTACGCCTATATTCAAAGTGAATCACTATTCATGACAACATTTCGCTAATAAAAATCTAATCTAAGGTCAAATTGTTTCACATATAGTAGTTTTGAAACATTAAAAAAAAGTACCAAATATTTGAAAAAATACTGTACTTGCAAAAAAGTGATTACGCTAACAACGGTGTTCCATTAAGTATATTAGTGGTTACCCACTACTGTTTAGTATTAAACGCACGTAGCGGGTTAGCAATTGAAACTCGATTAGGTTAGCGATTCTAAGCCAATATAAGCGCTTTTGAAGGAAAGTAAAACAAAAAAGAAATCGCAAGAAAATCGCTTTTGGCAACAACGTTACGCAACTATAAAGACAGACCAACAGACAAGAGCGGGTTGGCCAAAAACTCATTGCGCATGCGTCGTTGTCGTTGTTGCTGTTATCTCGATCCGAATCGCGTTTTGAGACGCAAGCAGTTAAGAAAACAGTCACCGAAAAACGAAGTAAAAGTGGAAATAAGAAAAATAAGAAAAAGTAAAGTTTGTTCAATCCGCCCAAAGTCCGGCGTCGGCCATATTTCATTTCGGAAAGGGTTTGGCTGTTGAGACAAAGGATTAGGGCCATCTCGAGCCCCTGGATTTGGACAGTCGAGTGGGGGGTCCCAGAGAAGAAACGGAATAAATTACCTCGCAGACACTTTTCGGTTACCCCCAACGTTTCACCTGCTGGAAAGATTTTCTGGAAAAGGTCCAGCTGCGAGGAGTTGGGTCCAATTTATGGCGTCGTCGACTTTCCCGAAGAAACATACGATTGTCACTGCAACCTGAAGGACCCATCTCTTATTGGTTCCAATTGAGTTTGATTCGATTTAAAAGCTAAAAGTTTAAAAAAAAAGGCTCCGAAATTTTCGGTACCCATTTTCGAGAAGAAAAAAAAAAAAGCTAAGCCTATTTATTGAGATTGGGATATTCGTCACCACAAACTTTTGACTTTTTTTTTCGGTGTCACATTTTTCGTGAAATGAATCCAATTTTCTTCCCAAAACGACAGAAAGCAATTTAAAAGTTTAACTTGGATGAAACCTCCGTATGAAACAGAAAAAAAAAATGATAGATTCTAATGTTAACGGATCCGTCTGACTACAAAATTTTTCGCCATCAGAAATCCAAACAAGAAACTCAAACACTCAATACTCATTACCGAAATACCGAAAAAAAATATATATGCTCAAGACGAGCATTTACTATTTGTCACTATAAACATGCTTTAAACAGTTTTAAAACTTCACTTCTAATGTGGATTTACACAGAAACTATCAACGACAATTTCATGTTTGAATTCGAAATATGAGAAATGAAACTGTTTCAATTATAGTACAGTAGGCTTATATGCTGAAAAAACCTTAAAGCACTGTAGCAATTGTTATGCTGGAAAGTCTAAAAAAGCTGTAGCTAAGGCGTTGCGTTATACTAGAAAGCCTGAACAAGCTGTAGCTAAGCGCTGTGCTCAGTAGGAAAGCGCTACACAGCTATAAACTGTAGCTTAGCGCTGTGAACAGCAAGAAAACACTACAGCTGTGACTATGCGCAGTGTGAAGCTGGATTTCCATGTGAGCGTCAATGTAGCGCGAACGCTCGGTGGTCTCCATTAAAAACGCATGCTTTTCTTTCACCAAAAACGCGCGAAATACTCAAACGCGCGCGTTTTCGCGCACATGGACGAAAACGCTTCACACAGAAAAGCATCCAACGTTTTTGGTATGTTATTGTGCTACTTGGCGAAGAAACCGCGAACGCTCGACTTTTCGAGTCTATTTACGAGTTTCTTTATTCGCGATAAGACAATCGTAAAGTTCGGCTACATTCGCAACCTAGTGGATTCTCACATTCGCGCGTTTTTATTCCCGTTCTGCAACCCCCATAATTAAATTCATAAAATATGAACATAACCACGCGAGTGTAAACATTATACCTCCTTTCTTAATTCATTCCTAACAATCCTCTTCCTCCATATTCATTCCCAACGCCATATAAACATAAACAAAAACTCTTCACCTGAGGGGGGGGGGTGTACCAAAGACGGGTTTGTGAGCTTCTTAATGAAATTTTAACATACACAATAACTTAAAGCCGACCTCAAATTTTGTAAAAAGTGGTTCAGCCGTTTTAGATTTATGCGAGCGAATCACAACAGTCATGAAAAGAATTTTATTTATATACTGTAGATATAATATTAATTAGAATGTGTGTTGATCGAAGTTTATAATGATAGAGACTGTATTAAAAATATAAATATTTACTAGCAGAATGGTTACTAATCGATTAAATTAATATAGTACACTTTCTATTGTCGCAATATTTCAGTTTGATGTACTTAATATAAAATGTGTTTTCTAAACAAATACTGCAAACTGAAATATTATTCCACTAGAATTAAAATATGAAGTATTATGCAAAATTGAATATTATTCCATTCTATATAATAATATGAAATAATATTCCATATTATGCAAAATGAATATTATTTCATTGAAACGATTTTAATTTAATATTGATTAAGATGTTGATTCTGGTTGATTAAAATGTAGTTACTTGTACAAATATACTTTTGCATTAAATACATGTTAACCGTATATATACGTATATATCTATTCATCCTAGGCCATACAGTTAACGTATCTCCCCATGTACACTTTGACTGTAATACTACACTGTTCACAAAAATTAGGAAAATATTTCGTTTTGATACCATTTTAAAATATCCTTTAATTTTTGTGAGCAGTGTATTTGACTAATACTATCTAACGGTTGTAGAGTACATTGAGTATAGTATACAATACTCAATACAATGTACAACATTTTTTATTATAAAGCATATTATAAATCTATTTATGAAAAATTTGTTATGATTTAAGAAATAATAAATTATGTAAATTAAGTACCATTTAACTAAAATGAATTTAAAAGTACGCGTATAGTCATATAGTTTATCAACTAAAATTAGTCAATTGATTTATTGATAAAAGAGTACTATTTGCTGTTTGGCAAACGGAATTTTTCGAAAACCGCAAATTAGCCATTTCACCATTACAACAAATTGTATGAAAATCCGCACGCGTTACACAATTCCGCGCAGAGATTGCGATTGCTTAGTGAAAACTGATTCAGAAATTGGAAGAAAAATAAAAGATTCTACCTGGGATGAAAGAATGTGACGTCATCGTGGTTCCATCACTAACTCTCCATTCGGTGACTGTCACGTAGTCTGACACGTAACTTGGGATGTAGCATCGTATCACCGCCACATTGCCTTTGATGACAAACTCGTCGTACACTTGCGCTTCGTAAGCTTGAGTGACAACTGAAAAACAAAGCAAAAAATATTTGACATGCCAATCTTTATAAGTATCCGCGACAAAAAAGTTTGGATGGCACACAAAATGTCGTTCGCTTTAACACTAACGCACTGACTGACCTAAAAATAAACAAGTGTAGTAAAGGCTCACATATATACAGTATACTACATATAAAATACACATACATAGTACATATAAGCCTACTGTACAGACGTATACATAAACATATACATTATGTATACATTATAGGTGTATGGTACCGTATAATCCGGTTATTGTGATCAATTTGAAACCAGTGCTTTTTGATAACAATAGTTCGTTGACAACATGAATGTAAAACATTGAACAGTGTGTTGGGACCGATTGGTAATGATAACAATAGCCAATTGATAACATTAAGCCTATCCGTGATTATATATATTTTTATTTATTTATTTATTTTTTATTTTACATTCCATAGGAACAAACATTGTAGACTTATAATTTGATAACATTAATAACAGAACATTAAAAGAACTAAATGGATTCTACTGTATATAAAAGTGAAAATTAGGAATGTAAGACAAAAGCTGTTTGTTAAAACTTGTATGTGAAACATCGAGCCTCCAAAATAAAAATTAATAAAAACAAGTTCATTAAAAATGCTTTTTTTTTAAAAAATACGAAAATTGCGGAAATCGAAAATAAAGTATTTTCGATTTCCGCCATTTTCGATTCGATCTATTCAATTTTTGCTACATTGGAGTTACGCAATTTTCGATGAATGTGGTTCTGGTTTTATGCGATTTTTGGTACATTTGATTTATGCGAATTTCGATGTATGCGTGCTTTGAGTACGGCAATAATTTCATTTTGCATTTCTGTTAAGTTTTATTCCGTTTCGTGCGATTTAGATTTATGTAATCTTTTTGTAATTAAACATTCGATTTATGTTGAGTAATTTGAGGCTCTAAAAGAAAACTTAAAAACAAGCACAGTACATTAAAAATGCTTTTTAAGAATACACTTTATTTTCGGTTTCTGCAATTTTCGATTTATGCGATTTTTGTTACATTGTAGTTATGCATTGATTTATGCGGTTTTCACTTTATGCGTGTTTTGCTAAATCAAACTGTACAGTATATCTCATAAACACTTGTAGATGGCAGTATACGTTCAATCCCAGCTCTCACTCACAAAACCATTTTTTAAATTATAAAACGTATAATTAAAAAATAGAACACGATGGATAGCTCCACCGTTAACATCATGCAAAATATAATGTAAAATGTTGTGGTCATCTTTATAGCGTACAAATTTGCTAACTTCTTGCAACACAGCTCAAAAGCTAGGCGCACTTCCTCAACTTAAAATTTACTGACGATTTAAATCATGTAAATAACGATTTTTAATAATCTAGTCGCACGACAAAAGTTAACTAAACTTAGATTACATTAAAGGTAATGCTTTGCTTTCTCCCAAAAACCTGTTTAGTTAATGTACACCCACTTCAAACGTTTCGAGAAAATATAGTATAGTTACATATACGTGTAGATAATTATTTTTTAAATATAATATTGCATGTTCTATTCAGTTATTCTAAGTATGGATTCGGATATTCAGATTATCTATAATTACGGTTTAATATTTATTTCATAAAATTTTGTTTCGTTTTCGTCTAGAATACGTGTTCAAAATTGAACCGGATCTTATCGGGTACAAAATAGATAGAATTTGCTTAACAAAACGTGCAACAAAATCCGGGTTAATTTTGAACATTTTTCATTTCATTTTATTTTTTTTATGATTAATGTTAAATTTTTTATAGTTCAGTATAACCTTAACTGAAGTTATGAGAGATAAAAAAATTAACCAGATACGACATTAATCATAGGATTAATATTAATCTACGTTAATATTTCATCGTAAATTTGCTAGAGTCAAATACTTTAGCTCCATGAAACACATCTAATATCCTAAAAAAAAATATACAAACAAACGAAGTACACTTTTTTGGGGGGGGGGGGTTACATCGATGATCACGTACTAAAATAAATAAGCCTTCTTGAAATTTTGTATCTCTTACATAAACAAAATAAATGGGAAAAAACGAGGGAGAAACAGCCCCATCGTTGCGTTGAAACATTCCATTAAGTTGGGATGAGGTCATAAAAATTTAATTTGACTTTCCCTAACCCTAATGTAAAAAGAAAAACTATATATATAAAAAGGGGGTGAAAGAGGAAGACACTTAATCTCATCTTGTGTGTGTGAGTAGCAAACGTAAAGGTCCCCATTGCAAAAGCTGCTAAGTGATCACGTCTCATTTTGTGTCCCCCCAAAAAAATGATCCCAAAACGATCCAGGTCTTAATTAAGCCTTTGGTGCCAACTCATCTTTTTCTTTAATACGTTCCAGAGTTACGTGTCGTTAATGTCAACGTTGCACTAACGCTATTGTTTTCTTCGCTCAAAGTGATGGATTGCTATCGTTCGAAAAGTGTTGATTGCGAATGAGAAAAACTTCAGGCTTCTATATGTATACTACGTACGATTGCACTTCCGACATTCGCGAAAAAATAGATTTTAACTTTCGCGATAGTAAAAAAAAATGTTGAAGATTAACAATATTAAAAAATGAGTTCATAACAAAATACAGTTGAATCTTCGATTTATGCAAAAGTTACATTCTGTTTAAATCTCGCATAAATCGCATATGCAGAGTGGACGGAAAAAACTGTCACCAAATTTTAAAGAGCGATTTTTCGTGAACCGCTTAAGCTAGTCGAAAACTAAAACTATTGCATGAAAGCCCAATTCAATATCTTTCCAATGATAAATAATTTTATGCTCTGGCTTCTATAGTTTTTGCCTGCAATAGTTAGTACAAAAAAGTACCCTAAAAAAAGTTGTGAAATTACTTTACAAGTAACAAAGAGAGTTCAGTGCAAAAGTAAATAATGAGTGCTGAAAGGTGGATAGGGGAGTTTGTGAAACAGATATCATCCGGCTTTACTGATTGCAGATTTACAGACCAAATCCAAAAAGACGTACTGTTACAATCACGCATCAAGCTCACTTAAGACAAAAAGACGGCAAAAGCACTTAAACAACTTCTTTGAGGGTACTTTTTTTGCTCGGCCATTGCGACTAAACCATGCAAACCATAGAATAGAATTATATATCATTAAAAAGATGTCCAATTGAGCTTTCGTGTTGTAGTTTAAAATTTTGTCTTGCATAAATAGTTTATGAGAAATCGTTATTTGAAAATTGGTGACAATTTTTTTGGACCACCCGGTATGAGTGGTTCTACAGAAAACCTCTGAGATTTTAAAATAATCGTTTCAAATAAATTTAAGTAATTGTCATTAATGTACTGATTTTGTTGATATATGACGTTTAGCTTTTTTCATGTAGTTTTTAAAAAATGACAAAATTTAATGTGTCCACGGAAATGATTGCATGTCCATAGAAGTGACCGGTTATGATGGTATCCTATATTTTGCTACTAGTAATTGCATGGTTAGCGAATGAAAGTGAAATAAAATAAATTCTATATGAATAACCCCCTAAACTGTATAAAAATAGCCAGCCAGGATCATATTATATTACAGTACGTATTTTGTTTTACTAAAATGCTGCTAACTATTGGCTTATTTTACTTCAAACTTACCATTAGGCTTCGAATAGTTATGTACTTAAAAAACCCTAAAATATGATGTAAATATGTACTAAAAACAGAAATAATTCACTTAAAGATGCACTAAAAAACTTGAATATGATCAGAAACCTTGTGAAAATTCTTACTTCCTCTCCAAATTATTTTACTAAGTTTTCTAGTATCTTAATTCCCAGTATTCTTACTCCCTAGTATTCACAAACAGACATTTCGGTGATTATTTTCTCATACAATGAAATGAAAAGAAAGAGTGAAAACAATCCTGCTATTCATGAGGATTAAAAAAGTGATTATCTTTTAGCAGAAAAAAAAATTTGGAAACTACAATAAAATAAAATCTTCTTGTCTGTTGACTTTTGTTGTAATATTTTACAACAAAAGTTCTAACAATATTCTAAATTTTTGATTTTTCTTGTAATATTTTTAAGCTACTTGAAAACATATTTAAAATGAATACCAGTGATGTATGCATTAAAAATGCAAAATATGTTCTGAAATACTCAACATATTCATAAAATATGCATTTATTCCAAAACAAAAAAGAAGCCAAAATATGCTTTGCATACGCAACATGCAAAATGCATAACTATCCTAAGCCTACTCATCATGTTCTACTGAGTCGTACATAATGTTTGAAACTTTTCTTGGAAACTTTAAAGAACTAAATCATTTTGCTTGTCTGCTCACGGAAGTGATGAACACGTTATGTTTCTTGGGTTGCATGCTTCCAATGTTGAGATCAGATTTAACATTTAAAATCTCATATTGTAATTGCAATGCTCCTAACATAATGATGCTCCTAGGTAAATAATTATTTGTGAAGCACGCCACAAAAGTGATGGGATGGGAGTGATCTAGTAGTGGAAAACAGAATATAAAGTAGATCGCTACCCCACTAAAAGAGATTCATTTCAAATTGAAACACTGAACAATCAAAATGGACACGTTTCCCGCAATCTCACGTGAAGAAGAAGCTCACTAACGTGCCAAACTAATTGAAGGCTTGCCCGGAATAACGTTGTATGTTACAATGGAATTGTGATTATTATGGATAACTGTGCCTCATATATGCTAGCTAGTGCTGTCAATAGACAAACTCATACCTAACATATATAATTTCGAAATTGGGCACCTAATAGGTGACAATCAATGTGTTGCTGAATATTTCTTTTGTTATTTATTCAAAACTATGAATTGTTACATGCAACTTTATTCCGGGCAAGCCTTCAATTGTTTTGTAAATAACATCTTTGAGTGTCCACGAAAGTAACGATAATCTTTGTGACACAACGTTACCTTAAAAAAAATGATAATGTGCTATAATACTAAACAAACTTATTTCTCTGTTACATTAGAGTTTGCTTGGATTGTCCAATTTTAGGAAAAATATCGATTTCATGAAACGTATCCCATTACGAGTATTTGTCGCCGCCTATTGGTAAAATCGCATAAATCGAGCATTTCTTGTATTTGAAAAGACAACTGGTGCACATTTCAATAAAGAATATTGAAGTCCCAATTAGCGGCAAACTTACGTATATTGGAAGTTAAAGATCGCGAATGTTGAAGCGCACATACATTTTTGCACACGTGCTATGGTCACGAATCTTCAAATTCAAGTCGCAAACGTTGAGGGTTAATTTTATACTAAAGTACTTGAATTGTTGCATGATTTTAGAGCTTGATAATAATGTTGTCAAACATGTCCATGACACAAAAAACCCACATGATTTAAACATCATCATTTGTATATTGTAATGATAATATGCGTTTCATAATAGAGGAAAATGGAGCATTGAATAGGAAGAGAAAGGGGTGGGTGGGGAATGTCTGTTAATTTACTGCAGGTTTAATTTCCGATATTGCTACACTAATGAAATAATAATTTATGGGTGAAATTTAGTGGAGCACCCCCCATTAATGCGAGCTAATTCTAAAATTATCCGCCAACTAAACCCATCGATCAATGACCATTGTGTGTGGTTCATGTCACTATCCAGATGATCATTAACATCATGACGACGACGAATGATTTATTATTCCCTTCATTCATAGCCAAAATTCTTTAGTGTCTAGGTGACGAAATTTGGCTCCCAGCTTAAAAATTTCCAAAATTGAATACGGGTCGGTACGGGTCTAAAATACCATAATGGCAAGAGTAAAACATTACCAAACACTAACTTGAGACATTTAAAACGTGAAACTTTACATTTTGGTACTCTTGAGATTGTATTGGCAACCGAAAACTACCTTATACTGTATAATAACAACAGGAACTATTGACACAGAATGGCACCACACTTTAGTAACTACTGAACTAGGTCGTCACTTGATGAACTGCAATTTTGGAGTTATTCGTTACAAACGATAACTTAAGACATTTCAAATTTGGACTTTGTAAACTTGGGACACATCAAATTTTCGGCTATTCAGATTTTGAACTCTTCAGATTTTTGGGTTTGGACTTTACAAGTTTTGAACATTTCAAATTTGTTCTGGATATTTCAAAAGTGGACTGTGAAAATTTTGAACATTCCAGATCATTGAACGTTAAAATTTTAAACTTTACCAATTTGGAAATAGAAAATTGGGCATTCAAAACTGAACATTGCTAGATACAAAACAAATTCTATCCAACTATTACAAAAATATCGTTAAAAACAAAATATCTTGCATCGCAAAGCCAATGATTGCGAATGTTGGGTGGAGTTAAGTAAAAAACACTTACGCCGTTATTCCTTAAAAGCATAAATTAAATCGTTTTAGACCAGTATATAACATAAACGCGTTGGGTTGCCTATAATTTGCACTTTCGAACTTTTTAAAGCAAGAATAAAATACACCAATCTTTATTTTTTGTCATTTCTTTCTTTTTGTCGTTTCACTTCTTGGTTATTTCACTCGCATGCTTCCCTTCCAAAACAATGGTAAATACTGATATTTGGAAAAACGGCGTAAATGCATTTATAAATTAGCACGATATTTGGAATAACGGCGTAAATGCATTTATAAATTAGCATGATATTTGAAATAACAGAGTAATTGCATTTTTAAATTAGCTCACAACTTGCGGCCTGTCGACTCAAGAATTTTTTGCATAACCTGTTCATTTTCATATACAATTGACAGGAATTTTTTTAATCTTAAAATTGAAGCTAACTTGGATTATGTACCCAAGGGTGACTGTCAGCGCCATCTATGACAATATCTCGTAATCTGGGCATCAAATTGGCTTGTTTCTGGCACAAAATGGCACAAAATTTCGAAACAATTATATAAATTGGAAAAAAAAATGATATTTTGGCAAAAAGTGGAGCTGACTTGTTACTGCACCGAGATCTTCAATTAGTCAATCGCAAATACGCGAATTTAAGCCACAAATGCTGAATATCAATTTTATGTTCAATTTTCTGTACATTTAAAGAATGTATTGAAAATTGTGTAAAACAGTGCTCTTTTCTTAAAACAAACAAGCTGAACGGTACAAATATCGATAGATTACCGATAAAAATCGATAAGGTATCGATAAAATATACCCGCGTAAACGCTGAAACAAAGCACTGGTCTTACTTGTAGAATAGCAAAACGGTGATAACTTTAAACATGTCAATTTAAACATTTCTAGATAAAACACCAATTCCATCTACACATAAGGGTAAACATTCTCCTTTCTTACATTCATTTTATAACATTGTTTAAGCCTAAACATTGCCTTTCAAAATTCAAACCAAAGGAAGTTCAAATCCATTACATTACGGTAATCGAGTAGTTCATTAGTTACCAACATGTGCGAGCGTCCCTTTTCAAAATGTCCCTTTGAAACCACACATTGGTAATCAAGGTGTTTTCTATTGTTGTTACATAAAACGGTTTTTCGGTTGCCAAGCCAACTTTCTTGAAAATGTCCTGAAGAAATTTGCCAAAACAGCGAGAAAGAACCACACGACTGAAAAGCCACTTCGGCGAAGAACGAAACCCAAAACTTTGCAGTTGAACAATAACAGTACGAACAATATGAGGAAAAAGGAAGAAACTGCTTACCGGCTCGTAATCGAACACTTCCGCTAAGAATGGTCCCCAGCGAATTGGAAGCTCGGCATCGATAGATGGCCGCATGAACTCGTTGTTGATACGAATGGGCATCGAAGGGCGGGAAATGAAGACTGCCGTTTGCCAAAACTCGACGAACCGAGGGGTCGTCATCGTCCAAAACAGCTGGGAACAGATCACCATCACCACCCACCATTAACCATTCTACCAAAGGTTGAGGTTCGCCCCTGGCCATGCAATCCAAACGGGTGCCAGTACTGTTGGAAAAGTCCACCGTTCTGGGGGGTTCCAAAGTGAAAAAAGGCCCGGAGAATGACATCAACGGAGAAACTATTAATAATGGAAAATAAAAATTATTATTATTATTATTAGAGTATAATTTTTTCAACCGAAAAAGAAATTGATTGTAAGAAAACAAAGTCAAGAGAACAAAAGTCAAACACAAGAATATGGAAAAAAAAAGGGTGTCAAAATTTTTGGACTTTTCCTTTTATTCATTTTAAAGTTCTTTGGTTTGACTTTTTTTACTTGCATTTTTTGACGTCTTTTTTGACTTATTTTCCTTTAACTTTGTTTCTTACAAACAAAAAATTAGCGGTACTTTGGGGTTAGACACCCGATCTCGCTTGGGCGCTTTTTGTTTGAACTTGGAATTGCTTGGTACTCAAGGTTATGTTAGTTAAACAAACAAAAGCGGGACCCAGTATGATGTTACTGTTTGTTTGTACTTTGTAGTTAATTATGAGTTTATTTTGCAGATTAGGTTAGGAAAACAAAACAAAATCATACATTTAAAACGTTTCTTTGTTTTTCCTACCCTAACTTGAAAAATAAACCCATAACCAAGTACAAGCAAATAACAACATCAGACTGGGTCCCGTTCTAACCGGAAAGTACCACAAAAACGTATTACATGTATGATTATTAATAATCGTTTATTATTTAGTTTAATAATCATTTAGTACATCATTAAGTATGTTTTTGTTTGTTTAACCTACCCTGTCTGCCCCGAAACCCATAATCAACAGAACTTAACAACATACATCAACTTACAAAAATGTGAAGCCTGTTTTACACGTCAAACTTTTTCAATCAAATTCTATCGATTTTGTTTTTTGATGTCATACACGTCCGTTTCGTGCTTGTCAAACAACAAAATACAACAAAAGCACTGAAAAGCGCCTGGATGTGTGCATGACGCAAGAAAAACAGTTGGAATCGATGGGATTTGAGTTTGATGTATAAAATAGGCATTAATTTTTTTATGATGATGCATGCTCAATTTGAATCGAATCCTGTTTGACGAAAAAATAATTATTAATTAAATGTTTTTTTTACTGACTCAAGAAAATCTGGTTTAGATTTGAACAGCCTTCGCAAAGTAACTTAATGAAAAATCTTGCACAAATTATAAAATTGAAAATATTTCAAACTTCCAACTTTTGTCTCATACTAAATTTGACTGCAATTTATAAAGTACAATGTAAATTACTGGCTATAATGGAATACGCACAGCTTGATATTGAACACAGCGTAATTAATCAACGGTGCTTAATTGGATTCACTACACGACTTCCACGTTGTACCTGACAAATACCTTGGTTAAACTAGTATGTTTAACGTAGCTTTATTAATTAAAAAATTAAACTACATTAAAATGTTCTACAATAAACATCAAAATTAATCAAATTTCCCGAACGAAAAGAATCATAAGAACTATCTTTCAAAAACAAAAATGCACACAAAATATCGATTAGAATTTACCATAAACGAAAACTATAATTAAACGTTTCACCATATTTACGAGAATCAATTAGCTATAAATCAACACAACAAAAAACGTTTGCTATAACTATAAATAATTTCATTTTTTAGTTATAAAAATATAATACTGACTATAGTGCATGTAATTTATGTTAAAGCATGGTATGTAACTAGATCGTACCCCGTGCTGTAGCACAGGTGCTAATTATTTCATTTAACACAGTAATGGGCATACAATCTCTGTCAAATGTCAACATTTGTTATAATGTTGAGTAATAATCAGTTCCACCATTTCATATGTCCACACTAATGTGAATAGGGAAAATCTCAACAACTAAACTTGAAAACAAAAATGTACTTCCATCTAAATAAGTTCAATTTTAATGTCAATTCTCATCTTTTATATCTTTTTTGTTAACAAAATTCATTTGTCTAATTGTAATAACCTTCAAAATTACATTTTGTTTTGTTTTGTTTATTTTTCAATTTTCACCTTTTGAATAAGCTTTTTTCCTTAAGTAAATACGTTTGCAGAAAGGTGTTTGTTTTGAAAGTTTATTGACAAATATTACTGGTCAAATGAAGTATAGTACCAACTTTGGTGACAAATTGGCTTTTTTTGGTGATTTTTGCAATTAATTTGGAATTTTATTTTTAACAAACAATATGAAAACCTTTTTCACCATCCTTGATATCTGGAAATCAATAAGGACAAGTCTTAAGTAAGCTAACGAAGAAAAAAATAATATCCACATTTCAACTCTGACAACTTCACATTTTGAACAAACTTGTCAAATTTCAATATTTGTCATAATTTTGCCTGTTGTTTTTATTTTTAAGAAAAACAAACTGTTAAGCCAAAAATTAATTCTAAAATTAACTCTTGGCAAAATTCTAAATATGATTACTTTACACACGATAAACTGTTAAGCCAACCTAAAATTTTATCACTAAATATGATAATTTTATACACGATTAACTGTCTCAGTCAACTTAAATTCTACCGTTAAGTTACCTGTATATAAATAATTTATATCTAAAATAATGTCGAACACAACTAAACTTAAGATCATATACTGTATTTGTAATTTATTTGGAACTACATGTATGGTAATTAATTTGAGACTTTATTCATGGTTGTTCATTAGAACCGTAAGAACGTGTTCTATTTCTCTCTCTTTGTATCCAGTTAGTGTCTGTAGCTCAGTGACTAAAGATCCTAACTTATGATTCTGGGTTCGAATCCTAGTAAATTGTTTTCAACGAAAAATCCAACTTCAAAGTTTAAAAAAAAAAACCTATTACTGAATATTAATAAAATTATTCCTTCTTCACTTAAAGAGAAGTAACATCAACCCCCTCCTCTCAAATTTAAAATAAAACCTATTACTAAATATTAATAAAATTATTTCTTCTTCCCATAAAGAAAAGTAACATCCAGTATTACTTACGGGGTGTTGCGCATTTTCAAAAAGGAGCAAAAACTTGCTACAGAGATGCCCATTTTATACGTACATGAAAATGCATAAAAAAAACAAAAAACAATCAACTAACAGCTAAATTATCAGTAAATTAACCACTTTTATCATCATCCCATGTGAATATTATTGAACTGCATAAAACTAACAAAACCCATCGCATTCAACCATTAACTCGAATTAACTATACCACTTGAGAATACCACAAAATTAAAACTTTTAATAAAAAAAAAATTCAAGTTTACGACTTTACTTACACAATTAAGATTTTTTAAAACCCAAATTTGTTACCTATATATAAAAAAATTGCAACCCTCTATCGTAAATGTAACAACAACACAATAGAGAATCTTATAACTTAAAGCACACAAAAATTAACACTTTAAACGCTTTCACTAACAAAAAAACCCACTAAAAACTAAAAAGAAATAGATGTTTAACCAAAAAAATAAAATGGGAAAATACTTTTTTAAAAACTAAAAAAATTCAAAATTTTTATAACTTATCGACTTTCCCATTAAACGTTAGCGCACTAAATTCCTAAAACAACGAGGGTAATAAAATGAGAGCGAATTAAACTTACACTTAAAAGGCATTTAGCACCGTTTTAACACAAAGCAGTTCGTGACATTTTCCCCCAAAATGATGAAAACCCCTAATAAATTTCATCCCCCATTTTCTTTTATTTTAAAGTTAAAATAAAAATACATATTTTATTTCATTTTTCTCTTGAAAAAAATTTTTTTTTTAAAAATAAAGAAGCCATTTTTCAAAGTTTTGTTGTTTTGCTTTTATCATCATCTTCCTTCGAAAGTCCTTAATTAATAATGAATCTTCATTTTCCATCAGCAAAAAAATAGGTGTGTAAATAATAAACGAACCAACTTTTTGTTTCTTGAAAAATAAAAATATATCACTCTAATAACGTTACATCAATGACATTTTGTAAGGTATTAAATTTCTTATATTTTTCATTTTATTTTTTTTTAATATATAAAATAAATACAAGTGAAAAATCACATCTTTCCAAAAAGCGATTACTTATTGATGTCTAATTTTTGTTTTATTTTTACCGGAAATTGCTTCGACGCAACGTTTCCGCATTTCCAATAAAAGTACGATCCATTCAATCCAAAATACTGGGTGTCTCAGAAGTTTTAAAGTACCGGTACGTTACTTTAAAAGATCAAACTGAACTAATGATTATGGAACATTCTGTATATGAAAAATGTTATCATTATTTTATATAAATATTTTATTATGAAAAATATATCTAAAAAGTACATTATCGATGCTTTTTAAAGTATACTTTTATGTAGCCTACTGTCATATACAGATATACGGTATGTAGAGTACATACGAATGCATAATGCAAAAAAATTATTTTTGATTTCTGCATGTTTCAATTTATGCGAAATTCGATTTATGCGAATTAAAACTTATTTTATTTCAAGATTCACTTCTCATAAATGTGAATACATAATGTGATCACATTATGCAATTTTTGAGTAATTTCGATATTCAATTTATGCGTGTTTTGTCCATTTTTGATTTCTGACGTTTCGATGTGTGCGAATTTTAATTCATGCGTATTTATGTAAAATTATGAGCAATTCAATATTGCGAGTTTTAAGTAATTTCATTTTTTGAAATTTTTAATTTATTTATTTATATATGCGATTTTTTTTTACATTGGACTTATGCGGATCTTGATTTAAGGTACGTGGTTCTCGTTTATGCGTTTTTGGTACAAAAACGGACTATACAGTATATAAACGACTTTAGATTGCAGTATACGTTCAATTCCCAACTCACTATCACAAACTCACAAGTGAAGCTAATATAAAGAGTATAAAAGTACACTATTATAAAAACAGGTGTAACAACACATAGTTCGCTCTTTCACTAGGTAGTTCATAATCGTACTCTAAGAACTTTTGAATGTTTGGTACAAAATTAGGTGAGAAACTATTGTTATAACTTTCGATTACAATGTCATGCAACACAAATTATGTTACAACCCCTTCCCAATAAAAAAACAAAACGTAGTCAGACTCATAAGTGACACTTGTGATCGCATTGATTCCAATGTGTTGTCTTTCGTTTAAAAAACAGAGCAAAAGAAAAACTATTTAAAAAAACATCGATAGAGGAGAAAAAAATCGATCAATTGAAAGCTCCTTAGATTTTTCTTTCCTTTCCTTCAATCGGTGTTTTTCTTTGTGTCGACTGCCATTTTGGAGCTCAATTTGGCGATTACCGTGATTCCAACGAAAAAAAAAAATAAAAAAGAAAATTCTGGTCATCTTTTGACATAATGGGAAAGAAGTGCCCTCATGCGTAAATATCGCTGAAACTTCTATTTTTTTTTTTTTAGGAAAATATTTTTCTTCAGTAGGCTTTTTATTTTTTATTTTTTAAAGAAGAGAAGGAAGAAGAAGATGATGTTTTCTGTGCGAAATTTAAGACGATGATGAAAAACGTCGACACGCGAGTCTCTTGTCGTTAAATTTGATTTGCTTTTCCTTCGCCGAGATGAACGTTCGTAACCGAGTTGGCCATATGTAAACAAAGTTTTCTTTACATTGTTACCATGCACGTACACACAACTATAAATATATACATATAAAGTATACGATGTTCAAATATTATAAAAAGCCTACTAGTTCATTTGATAAATCAACGGTGCAAAGGGTGACTTTTTTCCGCATTTCATGAAATGTGTGTTCCTTACTGATTGACAGTTTGATTTAAAATACTTATTTATACTCATCATACAGTTGATTACAATAAAACCATTGCAATCTATTATAGCACTAACAGCGTTGCATTGTTGTTGCGTTACTTGAACTATGTGTACATCACAGTAGGCCTAGTCTTGTGTCTAATCTGCTGTTGCCTGGCACCAATCGGTGAGCCCAACTAAGAGTGCACATTATAATACTGTAAATAGGGACAATAAAATCGATCTACATAATTGGCAAGTTTGTGTGTTTAGTGTCCATCAGGTCAAAACGCGGTTTCAAACATAGCGCTTTAGTGATAACTTACAAAATTACTACACAACGTTCTGCTGCGAATTTTTAGGTCAACTATGTTCAACTGTGAACGTAGTATCGAGTCCGAGATATTTCATTTAATTTCAAGTTGTTTATTATTATGTAGCAGAATACAGAGTAAAGTTAAATAATTAAATTGTAAAAAAGTGAAAATTAACAAAAACAGAACGTGCTAAAAATGAATATAGACATGATAATTAGCGACCAAACAGACTGGCCTCTTATGATGTCGCCAAAACTCTCAATCAAATATAAAGTATAAAATAGCAAATAACAATAATTTCTCAAAAAATAAAGCAAATAATTGTGATAGAAGAGAGAATAGGATTGTAGGATAGATAGAAGGCATCACTTTGCAACTATGTTATATTTAAATTAAAAGATTTAAATTTTATAAAGAAGAAGAAAAAGGTTTTGAGTTTGAGAAAAGAAAAATTAAATAAATAGAAATAACATTTAAACTAAAAATGGAAATATGATTCAAGAATCACAAGATTGAAAATAATAATAAAATGAAGTAAAATAAAAAAATTAAAACACAGATTAAAATACAATTTTGAAAAAAAAAGAAAAAAAGGGATATTTATGTTATATTTAAAATGTGTTTCAAAAGCGTAGTTTTCAAAGTACCAATTGTGATGCAATTATGACATTCAGATGGAAGTGAATTCCAATGTTCTATGGATTTGTAATATATAGAGTGTTGTGCAAAGGAGGTACGCATTTTTCGTGAACGAAGTAAGGTAGTGTTAGATTTACGAGGGGATTTAAATAAACGATTATCAAAATATTCGTGAGATTTACAAATAAAAGAATGGTTACCAATCTGGAAAGAGTATAAATCTTTAACAAAAAGGTATCTGATTTTCATTTGGGCGAGATCATGGGTGAGGTATTTGCGTTTAATTATATTAAAATATCTTTTTTGAGTTACATGAAGGATATTAAGCATATATCTTGGAGATGATTCCCGGAGATGATTCTTCGGAGTAATTAATGAGATTCAATGTATGCAAAATATAATTTATCAAGGATTGTTAGAGAAAGAGAACCACTGTATTTAATTATGAAACCTGTATAATTGGAGGTACGTTTGGCAATATTACAAATACAGTGGAACCTTGTATTACGAGCACAATCCGTTCCGAAAGCGTGCTTGTAATCCAAAAAACTCGTACTGTATAGCGAAGCGAATATTCTCATAAGAAATAATGGAAACTCAGATGATAAAGTATACAGTATCACCGTAATTAAATGTAATCTAGATGAGAGAGAGAGAGAGGAGAAAAGGAGGAGGGTTATTGGGGTAGGATAAACACTACTAATCACTGCTAATCACTAATCATCATGCAACACACTGCAGACAAGAGTTCAGTACATACAGTATACTATACTACTCAGTACATACTACTTGTATATCAAGACAACGCTCGTTTGGCAAGTTAAAATGTATTAAAAAAATTTGCTTGTCTTTCAAAACTCTCGTAATACGAGTTACTCGTAATATAAGTTTCCACTGTATGTAGATACCAAGATAAGTGTTCATCAAAAGTTAGACTAAGAATTTAAAGTGTAGATGAAAACTTTAAAGAGGTGTTATTGAGAGTGATTGAGAAATGATTAAGGAATTTTGATTTTTTTTTTCTGTGGGTGGTAAATACTAGAGGCGTGCAACGAGTCTGAGTGAGACTCGTTTGCCGTTCCTCCAGCGCTGCACCTCCCCTCTAAAGCGATATGAACAGCCGAGTCTAAGGCTATCGG
>JAQIWH010002871.1:0-22346 GCA_034695005.1 Cryptops parisi | reverse complement strand
AAAAGCTCAAATACTGAAACTGCGATTGGATACTGAAACCTAAAACTTATTGTTTCTGGCTCTGCCTTGAATAAAAGATTGTGCTTAAAAACAAAGTTTTTATTTAATCTTGTCTAAATATAAATTAGTAAATATAACTCATGGTTTTCAGTACAACAAGCAAACAATGTTCCTCTGACACGTTCGTTTATCGCATGTTTTGTTTTCATGATATGTGAATATGTTACGTTAAATGATTCAACCTGTAGAATTCCTTGTTAAGGCTATTTGCTGTTTCTTGGAAAAACTCCTCTAATGTTATAACAATCAAAATTGTATTTAATAAAATAAAATTTTAATTGCTATAAAGTTTGATGTACAAGTCACTGTTGTTTGCGTCACACTTTTCAAATGACTGTTTTATAATCCAATGGTACAATTTCCCAACTTTACGCACACGGTAATAATATTTAGACCAATCAGAAACAGTTTTCTTTAATTGTCTAGCTTTATCCACCGATCTTGTTCGACGTCAGTTCATAAATTAAACATTGAACCCATCATTTTGATTTAACGAACCACCTGGGGGAAAGCGTGTTTATATTGCCGACGGATTATGATAGTTTTCGAAGAACGTTTAAGTATCATTTCATTACTAAAAGTAAAACAAAAAAATTGTAATAAAAAATCAATAAATTGATTGAGTATAGAAGAGAATCCCAAGTGCATTAAAATATTTGTGGCCTTCAGGAACACGTATATCCTGAACCCCGTGGGAATCATTGTTTACACTCGCGTGGTAATGGTGAATCCCCCGTGGATTCAAAACGTTCTCTATACAGAGACACACAGTATAGTAAATAATACATTAATTTTATATAATAAAAAAAAGTCGGGTCTCCTGATCGGAAGTATAGTCAAATATTTTTCTGAAAATTTTTCACTGCTAAAAAACTTTTGTTTGTTACACTGGCGTTATCATGAAGAGGGCTATTTATCGTGTACCCTCCCGTTGCTATGTTTATGTTTCTTTTTGTATTAATTTAAATGGGTCGCGAATATGAAGGGATTTTTCATTATCTCAATTTCATAGTCTGTATTGGATCACTCACTCCGCCTTGCTGCTGAATTGGTAGCAACTAAGCGCCTCATCAATTATTCCGAAAGCGGATTTTGTACATTAAAATGGCAATGATAGGCTCGTTGAGTCTGTATTAATGATCGATGATGTTAAAAATTAAATTGTATAATTTTCGTTCGTTGAGTAATGTTGCAATTTTCCATAATAAATCTCCTAGCTGTACTTTAAACTTTCTGAAATCAGCAAAACGTGAATGTAAAGAAATAATGAATAGCTCAAATCCCTTCGCGGCTTTTGCACCACTGCAGAGTATTCATGTATTACTAATATATCCAAAATATAAGTTATATAGGGTGTCTCAGGTGTTATTATATCAAAAACTCAGAATTTTCATTATATTAGTTTTTCGAGTATAAAATTGTTAAGCCTTGGCTGGGACATCCTGTATAAAGAGTATGATTAAAAAGAATTTTAATGTACTGTATTTGTTTAAATTTGATTGTGTTTTTTTAATATAACCCATTTTGTTTCCAATCAGGTATTTAAGCCGAATGTTTTCTGTGCAAGACGTTCCGAGCATGCCTATTTTGGATAAACAAGGCAAACTAATCGACATCAACGGAAGCATGGACGTCTTAGTCAAAGGTCCTGAAGTTTATTACACTTGGAAACATGGCCGTGTAGCTTACACGGTAGACGATGTAGCTCAGTACTGGTTGGAAAAATGGTGAAAACAGAAGCTGGTTTTTTTAAGTTAAATATCTTACTTCGTATTGTTCATTCTTTTTTTCGTATACTTTCTATTAACAACAAAATATTGAGGAAACCTCAGGGACTTAAAAAAAAAGGTTTTATACTGCGATCTGAGATGACGAGCAAATTACGAAATATAAACCTCGACATACACGTAGTTTAGTTTTAAAATTAATAATTCAAACAAATAATGAGAAGAAAAAAAAAACCAACCTATGATGGAATGATTAAGAAAAGTTTGCTATTATACTTCGTTGTTGGTAATTTCATGTTCGATAGTAATTGATAAAAGCTTGAAAAGTACGCATTTTGTCAAGATCTATATTATGACAAAGTTTAACTTGTTCACTAGAGTTAGAAAAAATTATTATATTTAATACAATTTATAACTTTAATAATATTAATAATAATAATAATTTATTATCCACATAATAATATTTTATCATCTATTCTATATATAACTATTTAATAAATAACATGTAGTTTATTTCACACAACTACTAAACACCACTCATATAAACACTTCTATGTGAACAAAACACTATGTTATTATATCAAAGCTTTAACACTAGCCACATTCCTATGTTAATATGTATTAATAAAAAATATATATACATACACATATATATATATATATATAATATGAAATAATTATTTTTTTGTAGATAAAAATAAGTGCTACCAAAAAATGGCAGCTTTTAGACACCTGTATAGACACGTTTATCTAATCACGATAAAAGAATAATCTATTTATTCACACTTACTAGTAGTATTATTAGAATAGGAAATATTATGCAATTTCCTTTGCAGTCAGCTTCTCATATACTGTTATGATGCACTATTTATTTAAATAATCTACTTTTACAAGTAGGCATTCCGTCTTATTTGATATCTATATAGCAGCTATTCGATGCATAGAAACCCTATGCTGAAAAGACATGAGAATGTTTAAACATTTGCTCACTTCTACAAGTTCACACCAAGTGAGAGAAACATTAAAATAAATAGTGGTTTATTTTATACCCCATATATATACACACATGGAATTTTAAAATTTGTTTACTTTTATTCTCCACATTTAAGCCTAGTAGTTTGCTCAGCACGGACCTACATACAGTACATTATCTTTTAATCAACTACCTATGATTATGTTGGATTAGGATAACATGAAGTTTCACTTACATTTTTTCCGAACAATTGCATTTTTTTACTAAAGAATGGTTATTAAGAAATAGGCTAAATGTTTCACATGAAAATGGTCAACGAATTTAAATCGAAAATACGAATCAAACTTGAACGTTTGATTCGTTGGTTCAACGTGAAGGCGTTTCGATTAGCATAATGCGAATTGGAGTATAAAGCGAATGAAACCAAAAATGAGGGTTATTTCTTTTAAACGGATCTGAATTTTAGTAGGTATTACGGTATATATTTTCTTATATATTTGAATGTAAGCTGAGAAGCTTTCAAGTTTGTGCACGATGACATTTCCAAAGAACACTATCTGTAAAACTAATTTGTAAAAATACTTAACGTGTTTACTACTGTATCTAACTCCGTTATCAGTAAGAACACTAAGTAGTAAGATTATGCAAACATTAAGATTAAACACGGTTTGCACAAAAGCATCAGGTTTTTCAGATAGTTGGATGGTTTGCACTTTTGAGATATGTGACCTTAGCGTTAAAGCTATGAACCAGTACAGTATACAGTACTCCAATATCTGGAATATATAAAATATACTTTTGTATTTTTCATTATAAAGGATCATGCACACTTGAAACACCTCAACTTGTATTCAGAAAATTGCTGTTACGTCAGTTTTTTGGCATGATATTGATGTTTATACCTAGTTAAAAATGATGAAATAGTCAACTTTGTATTAATGAAACATGTCCGATTATATCATCAATATCATATTTAGGTGCCAAAATAAACTTATCTGCCTATATATGCATTATATACATATACCTATATGCATATGTGCATACATGTATATTCAGATATATTTTACAGTATATACATTATACATATACACGTATTATGTATATACATACACAGGGTAAATCATTTAACGTGAGACATCCAAATATTATGAAAACAAAGTATGTGACAAACAAATGTGTGCATATGATGTGTGCCTTTCTAATGGTGGTATTTTCATAGACTTTAGATAAATTGCATTGTCACATCGAAAACAATGAATCGTAGATAGTAGTTTCAAGTCACATTTTAAGAAATTGTAGACAATTGTCCGGATTTTGTCAGAATCCGGTGTCGTCTCGTTTATTTCCAACAATCAACTGAAATAAAAATTGCAACAACGATAGAGATTAAAAGTTAAATCTCGCACCCTAAAAAACATTTTGAAAACTGAATAAAAGAAGCGACATTTTTTCACAGATGCTTTGTTTTCATAATATTTGAATGTCTCAGGTTAAATGATTCATGCTGTATATTAAAAATATACTGGTGTAAATAAAATGACTGTTTTAAAGGGTACTGTGAACCTCTCATGGTACATGTTACATTTCAAATGGATATGGATTATTGAATCGAAAATGTTCGGAGGGTCTACAATCAAAATGTTAACTGCGCTATAAAAAAAAACTACGTACATGTTTCTGCACTTAAAGTCTATTGACATTATATTTGTGATTTGAGCACACTTTACTATCTCTCTTCACTACTTAATCTTGAAGAATCTTGCAACATTTATTTATCAAAGACAGCACTTGTTATCCAAATGAAATATCAAACTTACAAGATTGAAAAAGTGGTGGCGAAAAATAGTAAAATAAAATGAATAACAAAATTAACTATTTTGACTTATAATAAGACCTTGGAGAGAATGACCTTTCCTGACCTCTAATGATTTTTCTTGACCTTGAATGAAATAACCTTACTTGACCTTGAATGAAACAACCTTGTTTCCTGACCCTGTACGAAATTACTTAGATTTTAAAACAATGTTAAATACATATTGTTAAAAAATATCAGCATTTTTATTTACAAGTGTTTAATTTGTTAGTCAC
Source organism: Cryptops parisi (assembly GCA_034695005.1). Classification (NCBI taxonomy): domain Eukaryota; kingdom Metazoa; phylum Arthropoda; class Chilopoda; order Scolopendromorpha; family Cryptopidae; genus Cryptops; species Cryptops parisi. The sequence continues at coordinate 17,498 of JAQIWH010002871.1, read as the reverse complement.
ACAAAATTCGTTTGACATGGCATTCGCTGAAAAATGTTTCCAGTTTCAACTTCACATATTAACTCTTAACATTTAAACTATAATAATATTAGAACTTTAACAATTTTAAACTGAATTCAAACCAAACTACTGTATGCAGTATGATAATCAATAAAATTAAACACTACCAAGATTTTATAATAAAAACAACTATCCAGTGGGAAAAAATACGGAATATACACATATCTGCATTTTCTACTACTAATGATGTGAAATTTGAATGGTTAACAACTCGAATCAATTTACTTACAACTCTGGTGTGCCAACAACATTCGTTATTATTGACACTATTATTAAAAACAATAAAACATTACAAAGGTGTTACTTTTTACTTACTGATTTTTATTTTTTTAAATGCCATCGATCAATTATTCCAGTAATTTTGGCGATGTTAAAAAATGTTTTGAAATAAAAATAATAATTTATTTCAAGGAACTTGATTAATAAAAAGAAAAAACTCTAATACTGTTTGTATATCTAACACATTTTACCGTTTAATGTTCTTTGATCTAATAACAAATTTTATCAACCAGTGTGATATTGAGAAAAAATTGATTGTATTAGCTGGTGATGCCAAATATCTTATCGTCTGCCAATTTTTTAAAAGAAGAGCAGTTTTTTTGTAGCTTGGCTACTCTGTTGTATGTGACGATTGAAATAAATATTATCATCATTGCATTCCGCGTACTTGTTTGAACCAAAACTATAGTGTGTTTGCATGGAATGTACGAGTGGATTAACAAGTTTCACATGAAAAATAGCAAAATGATATAGACACACACATTATGTATGTTAGTGTAAACTGTAAAGGTACACCCTTTATTAATTTACACACATAATCGTTTATTGCCTGTCAACGCTTATTGAAACGTGTGATCAAAGTTTAGATACCCCCCCCCCCCAATAACGAATTCACTTTAGTTTTGTGCAACCATATCAGGACCACCATTTTCACAGTTTCGTTGGTTTGGAATCGTTGTCGTACAATTTCGTTTGTCGCTTTACCGAAAAGTGGTTATTCACTTCCGGTTACCACTTTTTTGACAGAATGACAAGCGAAATTGAAGAACAATTCCAAATCAATGAAACTGAAAATCGCGGCCCTGAAATGGTTGCATAAAACTGGAGCGAATTCGTCTGTGGGGGGGTTATTGAAAAGTTGCTCACACATTCCAATAGGTGTTTATAGGTATTAAACGAATATGTGTAAAAATTAATAAAGGGTGTACCTTTACACTAACGTACATGAGGTGTGCTTATATCATTGTTATTTTTATATTCACAAGTGAAATTTTGATACCTCCTCGTACCAATGTTCAATTGGTTATAACTTCGTATCCGTGATGATATGTGAACCATAATTGTACTCTTAACATCCGTAAAATGTATTTTTTTTCGTAGGGATTTTGTGCAGATGGCGTCTTTGTGGTCTCAAATGGCTATACAGACTGTTTTTTTTAGACCTTTTTAACCTTTAACTAGTTTTAGCACACTTAGGTTTGTAGCGCAGCTGGGCAGCACGGAGCTAGATGCTGTATACAGCACTTCCGCACTTTTATGTTTAAACTATACTTCGCAAGATGGCAGACACTTTCAGCACTTTATGTGAGTAATGCTCATTTCTATGCTATCGTTTACAAATAAGTCATGTCACTGTTTATTTATTTAGTCGATCGAAAGATCTCTTTAAAAAAAATGATACATCCCATGCAAACACCCTGTACTTTCAACATTGCATAGAGAAAATACATATAAACGCCTTTAGAAAGTTGAAAAATAAATCTCTAGTCCAATTAAATTTACTAAAACCAATTAAAAGTTATATTCTTCCTCGATAGTTCTAAACGTACTTTGTTACCGAATACCTAAACGTTGCTTTGAACACGAATAGTGAAACGGGAGTTAGCATGTAAACTAGCATGACAGCTGTGAAAGACTGAAGAATCAATACGACTATGGAATCGATACTGTAATATTGCAAACTAGTTAAATCATCGTTATTGGAGAACAACATTTCAACGTGTGTTTGCCGTGTGACACGTTCGATTTGATACAACACACGCTCCAGAGCACTTTCCGGTTGATCTTTCATCATGGTCGAATAGAAGTTCGCATTTTGTCGAAAACTAGAAGAGATTTAATGAAAGTTGAAAATTGTTAATAGTTGAAAGTTGTTAATAATAGAGTTATAAACGTCATTTTCATTGACACGTCAATTAAATGGGGACTTTATAATACATTTCAAGCCAAAAATAATACTACGATTATTAAATGTATCACTGGAACGCAATTTATGTTTCGAGATGTCTCCCCTATCATTAGAGTTATCGTCTCGTGTTCTTCCCGTAACTCAATTTTACTAACCATTTTTTTTCCACATTATAAGAACACCATTATATTTAAAATATCTTAAGATTTTTTTACCATATATTGTATTATTAAAGTACACTAATTTTTAATATTTTGTATTTTTAATATTATGTACAGTATGTCATATATTCACTTTGATATTTGATAAAAAATTGTGTATTTATTTTTAAATTATTTTTCATTTCTAGTAATACAGGGTGTTCCTAGTCAGGTCAAATATTAACCACAGATGCTACACATCAAAACAAAGCAATCAACTCATATAAACATGAGTCCGGAAATGCTTCCCTTTTGAAATAACAAGGAATGAAGTCACGTAAACGCGTAGGACTATGGTCTCTTAATCGTTGTAGGTATGCAAATGAGTATTTACCCGGACCCATGTTTATATAGACTTTTTGCCACATCTTATACAAGTGTAATCTGGCAAAAAAGTCCATATAAACATGAGTCCGAAAATGCATACTTTTTGCATACCTACAACGATTAAGAAACCATAGTGCTTAATAAAGCGTAAACCATAAATGCGACTTCATTTCTGCAGCAATTCAATTTGATGTCAAAACAAAAAACAAAAATAAGAGAATTAATTTTAAAAAATATACAGGGTGTTCCTACATTTTTTTTTAATTAATTCTCTTATTTTTATTATTCGTTTTATGATATTAAATTTTTGGCATAAAAGTACTAATGAGCCATTTCATTGTTATGTCAATTAAATCAAAAAGAAATATTAAATTTTGGAAAGATAAAATTATAAAAAAAGAATATAATAAAAATTGAGGAATTGCGTGAAATAATGGCTTAACTAAAAAATGTAGTTTTGAGAAAAAGAGCAAAAACTTGTGGCACCTTCAAATTTAAAATTAAAAACATTCCTGTCAACTGTATATTTATAGAAGCAAAATGTGTTTTTGAAAAATCTATAAATTTTAGTTGACAAACCTCAAGTTACATGCAAATTTAAAAATTCAATTACGCCGTTATTCCCAATATCGTGCTAGTTTATAAATATATACGCTGTTTTTCCAAATGTCAGTATCTTTAACATGGATTTGGATAAAAAGCAAGCAAGTGAAGCAACTAGGAAGTGAAGCGACAAAAATAAATAAATCACAAAACATTTCAAATTTACAATAGTCGTGTTCCAAATTCTTGCTCCAAACAAAGTCCGAAAATGCAAATTATAGGCAATGTCTTTATACTGTAGACTAGTCTAAAACGATTCAATATATGGAATAATGACGTAAGTGAATTTACACCGTTTTTCCACCCAACTCCTCAAATTGATATACAGTATAGCTAAAGTCAATTCATGTTCAGGTATACGAACCTAGGATCGTTCGTAACGGTTTTTATACCGTTTAACAAAATCTCCGAAGTAATGTTTTCATCATTGAGATTGAATGCTATTCCCATTCCTTTTTGTTCAAGTACTAGCAAATTGTGTGCTTGATCACTGTCACGACTTAAACCTACAACAGGAACTCCGTGATATATTGTTTCTTGCAAGCTGTGGAAGTTACCATCGACAACGAAAGCACGAATTTGAGGGTGACCTAAGAATAACGTAATAGACTGCTAAATCAAAAAACATAAAATAAAAACATTGGTTTTTAAAATAAAAATAATCTATGAAATATGATTATGATGTTTTCACGCTATTTATGATAGTTTTCTTTAGTAAAAAAAAAAATATGAGTAATTTGAAAAAATAAAGATAACCACCTAATAAATCCTGTTGAGGTATCTGTTTTAAAGTTTTCACATTCGCTGGACAGTTTTTTATGTCCATTTCGATTTTCCACAGAATGGTTTGCTTCAATTTCGAGAAGACTTCGAGTAAAGTATTGACAAGAACAGTTTCCTCATAAAATGTAGAATCCATGGAAACAACGATAAAGCCATCGTTTGAATTTTTAACCCAGTTTTCGACATCCTGTTCCAAATATTGTATCAAATAAAATTGAGTTTTTTTAAAAGAATTATACAGGGTGTTCTAAAATATCTACTCTCCTATTTTGTAAGTAAAAATACATAAACTAAAATAAATTACTATAGGCAACTGAATTTTATCCGAATGAATTACTATAGCTACTGAACTAGGTCCCACGTACGCTATACAGGGTGATTCATAATAACTATTGTTAACTTTCAGAAGTGATAGAGGGCATAATGAAACATCTTTTAATAATAAACTGTAGTCTGGAAACGATAAATAACAAAATTATGGAATTTTAATGATGTGTTGATAACACTCACCCTTCGAACTCAAGAACAAATAAATTCATAAAATCAAAAGTTCTCTCAGTATAGGAATATGAAATTCTGTTATAGTTTGACACGTCTATCTTTAGAATTAAGCGACTAACTGTTGCCTTAAATATTTTTATTCAAAATCTTTTTGGTTAGTCAAAATATACAATACTTTAAACTCAAACAAAATCAAATATCTTTGAATACTAAAATACCTAATAGTCGTGAACTCAATTTTATTATTCCTAAACTACTTAACTACCTAAACTCATCTGTCATCTTGTATCACAGATTAAAAAAGAACTTTGGAATGATTTGCCCAATTACATTAGAAAATATGCACGAAACAAAAATTCCAATTCATAATCCTAAAAAATATTTCCAACGTTGTGACAAAGTACTTTTTAAACATTTTAACTGGATTGTTGTACGACTTATATATCTTTTTCTAAATTGTTTTGGTTCAACTGTGTAACTTTTTAATATATTGCTGTATTTTTTGTTCGATCTCTAGTGAGATTATTAATGTTAAAATAATAAAAATAAACAAATACTCGTACATGATTCTGATAGTAATATGCATTATACAAAAACAAACCAACACGTTACATTGAGAGTACAGTATATGGTTATACGAAAATCTTGTTATGGAAGTATTTTCATACTATGGTTTATTATTAATGTTGATAATTAGAGTTGAGATGTTTTATTACATGCCCTCTATCACTTCTGAAAGTTTTAGGAATAGTTATACCGAGTCATCCTTTATATAAAATTACACGAAATTTTTAATATTATACATTATAGCTGTACTCTGATCCTAAGTGTCACGAATGTTCAAGTTGTTCACTGTCGAAGTAGTTCACTGTACAGTAGTATATGTATTCTATTACTTTGAAACAAAATTGAAGGCCTGATGTAAAAAGGTTTTAAGTAACATTTTTGTCAAAAATTATCTAGAAGTATTTTCGAATGTGTTAGATGCAATTTTACCTCTCTAACGCATAATTTTGAGAAAAATAACAATATGTGCAAAGATATTAGTGCAAGAAGTGTGAAGTAGCCCATAGACAGCGAGGCAAGTTCTGATCTTAAAACGCGTTGTCCTCGAAATTGAACAAAATGTTACACAAAGCCCTTCAATTGATTCCGTTCCGTATATGAATTCAATTATTCATTTGCAAGCTAATTTTCGTTCTAGCCCTGAGAAGTTATGCCATTACCATCGTATATGGTATTCTATTACTAGTGAAGCATTGTGTGGAGGAGATCATTTAGAGTCACCCTGTATACATTAATTTATCCATTCTTACTGTAGGTAGTGTCGTTGGGGATCTGCAATGCATGCCAAACACGTTCACCACGAACGGGTAAGTTGTTTGGGTTTGAAGTATAATGTCCTTCTTACTCATGACTAGAGATACTTTCTGTAACATGTCTTCGAAACGTGGCAGTTTATCATCATCCAATGCACCATCAACGGCAGGATAATACCACCACTTCTGCATTAACTTGATTCCCAAATCGATTAAAAATGCCCTTAGTTTGTGCGAAAACGATCTTTCGCTCGCATGATGACCACTGAAAGACATTTCGCTGGGTGACAAGACGTCGGAATGGAACCTCGTTTCATCGGTGCCCTGTTGCAAGTAAACGACTGGAGCATTCAAGCTATAGACAACCGGCAAAAGACACTCGTGATCCAGTATCGTGACATCCACGTGTTTACTGTCTCCTAATAAATCGGTCACATTCTCTCTGCGATATAACTTGCCGCATTCGTCCGCCAGTTCTCCAACACGAGCCATCCAGCTGGGAAGAGAATAGGACCCGGCGTTTTTATCGTTCGGAAGATTCCATGGTGGAACAATACGAGACACGTTCGGACGGAACATCATGCTGGTCGTTAAGTAAGTAATTTGGTGGTCACGTGATGCCAACTTTTCCACCAACAACTCGTAATCGGCCACCGTACGTTCCGAGCTGCGCAGCATCAGTATTCTGGCGCACGAGACTAATGACACACCAGCCAGCATGAAAATCAATGTCCTTAATGTCATCTTGGTAAACTCTGCAAGAATTGTTTGAACATAATGACTTTTTTTTTTCATTCTCCTTGGTCGGTTTCTTTAACTTGACACATTTTTCTCAAGAGAAAAGTTTTTAAAAATGAGAAAGGGAAAACAATGAATACGTGATACTGGATGACGATAAAAATTCAAGCGTATACGAAAATAATTCATAAGTGTATAATCCACAATACACGCTTAAATTAACTATGCAGAGAGAATAAGAACTAATCCTAATTTTCAAAAGTGGTAAAAAGCACGTAAATTGCGTTAAATGATATTTCAGTACGTGATGTAATGAACTATCATTTAATAATAAACCATATAGTCCGAAAATAGTTCAATATTGAGGTACAACAAAATTACGGAAATAAAACCACCATATACTCTCAATGTAACGTGTTGGTTTATTACAAGCAGGTATAATAATTATTGCTATCGGAAAACAATGTATTACCAAAAAGTCATAAAAATTCCGTGATTTTGTTGTATCTCGTTACGAAAGTATTTCTGAACTATACCGTAGTTTGTTTATTAAAATATGTTCCAATACATGCCCACTATTATCTCTGAAAGTCAGGATCAGTTATTATGAATCACCTTGTATAATAATATTACGTAACACAGTTCTCGTATAGTATAGTGAACGTACAAGGGTGATTTAGATTGCAAATGTAGACTCGACACTATGATATAGCACAAAACGTATTATAGTTGTATATACGCAGTGTTACACTGCGTATATACTACGTATACACTGTATACGTTTTGAGTTGTTATAAAAGTAGTATACAGTTTCAATAATCTATAAAACAAAAACTATTCAAGATAACGAAACTTCAAATACATAGGTTTTAAGAAAAACTCTGAACGTTTTTCATCAATAATTTATAGGTCTTCGAAATGTGTAATTTTAATCACACGGATGTAACAGCACAGTAGACACAATCTTGTTAAACCTGCCTCACTAACATACAGTATCTTCATACAGTATCTTCATTTACATTCATTTTTTTGCATGAATTATCATTTGACACAATCATTTGTTGCTTACGACATCTATCAATTGCTGTAAAAAAATAGTTTTTCGTGAAAACTGTAATTGTGAGTTTAGATACATTGAATAGTTTTCGTTTTATAATTACTAAAACTGTACTTGTTTATAGTAACCTTGAATAAATGTATCTAACTATGTGAGTATATGTATGTACTATATATATATATATATATACGTATAAGCTTATAGACTATATATACATACACATTTTGTATAAATGTGTATGTAACATTAAAATGCTATAAGTAGCTTACCAAGATCAACGGCAACAATGTTATGGAACAAATAAATCGAACAAGATATATTCTTCACATTATAATAATTTTTAAATGAAACTACTACAACGCATTAATTTTAACACGGTATAAGTAAATTTATGTACTTTATAAAAAAAATTTACATACATTGTTCGCCGAGTTTTCTCAGGAAACTAATTCTTTTATCCAAATGTTATGAAACACGTTATCCAACTTCACCTACACAAAAAAATATTACACAAAAGACATCACACTGACACCTGGTTATTAACTTTATATTCTGATTACATAACAACACATATATACAGCATTTACATTTTTATAAACTTATAAATTTATCCCAATTGATAAGATTGTACTTTAGTGTTCGTGAGAGTCTGACTGATAATGAATTTATCAATACTACTCATATTGAAAAAAACAAACTTACCTATAAAAACAAGGTATATGGATATTTGATTAATCGATATTATAGCGTCCACTCTAGCTCTACAAAAATGTGTAGTACGTGTTGTTAAAGCAGTTTACGAGTACAGTACTAAGTTTGACATGAAATTTTCAATTCGAAGTGTTACTGTTTACATTAACTAATGGAATCAGCTCATCAACTAAAAAACACCATAAAATGTAGCTCAAGTTCACTATGTCAAATACACTTCACGACTGTATATACAAAATACTCAAAAAACCCAATTACATACTACAGGGTGTCCAAAAGTTTACATGCACAAGTAATATCTTTCTAGGTATTTATATTTAAACTTTTATAGGTAATACACAGTTACATTTCATCAAAAGTGTTAAAGTCTCTCTATGTATCGAGATTTTTGGGACACTCTGTATACTGTTTACGTTCTTCATATGGTCAAATTAATTCAAATTTCTGGTTTCTGCTTATAGTAAGTTGACTTTGCAATGTTTTCAATTTTTAAGTTAATTTATTAATTTGTTGCAATACCAAAAACATGACAAAACGTTTGCAATAACTCGATAACTAAAGCTGAAGTAACTAAAGAAAAAAGTGGTTTTACAAAATATAAAAGTAAACATAAACAAGTAACTAAGTTACGTATTCGATAAAACAAACTTTGCACTCCCGAAGCAAAAATCAATCTATACCTGGATGCTGTTTCTGTATCACGTATCATTTTAAGTTTAAATCAATTTTGTACCTGACACCTTTTAAGCCCAAATTATTCACATGGTGTAACGTAAAATTGTGATATTGTAAAAGAGGATCACGTGAATCGAAACCTATAAATTTAATAAACAATTTTAAAAAATTACGTTGTGATAATAAGAAAAGTACGTTGTGTATAGTAAGTTGTGTAGAACCGTATACCAACAAAACAAATTTAATTTTTAAAATCGTGTCACAATAGAATGACATTTCTCAATTTTTAATGTTGAGTTATAAAAATAGATGAGCAAAATGAAACACGAAGTGGAACAACTGATAGCAGGTGCGCCGGCAAAATATTTTGTACTGTATATTTACGTATTACGTACATATAAATATACAGTATATTATTACCTGTATAATTTTATATATTTAAGTTATATTTTTTTGGATTATATGACTATTCCGCTTGTGGCGTTACTTGCTTGTACTGTAGTTTGAATCGCTTGGTTTTGCAGGTTTGGTTATGAAATATTAATCATACATTTAACACAAATACGTGTTAAGTGTATGATTAATGAATCGGTAATGATTTATTAAGTATGTTTTTGACCGAACCTGTCTCCAAACACATAAGCAAGTACTGTGCAAGCAAATAACGCAGTAATACAACACAGCGTCCACACATTGTCACGGTTTAACATAGTCTATGTTTGTGTTCTTATTGTTTTGTTTGTTGTAACTGATTTTGGATAAAGTTTAAATGGCTCATGGAAGTTTTTGCATAAAATAAAAACTATATATTTGAACTATATATTTTATAAAAAAACAGATAAGATATGCATCTGTAATAGTGCTAATGAAAACAAATTTCGCTAATTTTATTAACCAATTTTGATTGGTTAATAAACTAACTAAACCTCATCTTCAAAAAGTGCCACCAGGTGTGAGCTTCAGTAATTTTTTTTTACTGTGCGTGAGATACTCAAGATATTCTGTCCTCAACATCCCAACGATTTTGGGTTTTAGAGTCGCCGCTGGGTGTATACCTTGAATGTCAATGGAGTTTGGATTTGGAATTTAATGCTGGCAACATTCTTAACCGCTCCATTTCGGTAAGAGACTTTTGATGCACAAATGCACAGTCAAAAATTATGCAGGGTGTTTCTTCTCAAGTGAGATAGGGTAGATCTGTCAGATATCAATCTGAGTCCGAGTAAGATCTGCAGATATGTCAATTACGTATAACAATATGGAATATTAACAGAACAACCGGTGGCAATCTAATGGTGTTGTTTTTATTGATCTTAAATTAATTTTTAAGGTTATCGCATTGTTACAACGAAAACTATGAGTCGTAGCAACCAAGGAAGTTATAGCCAAGGGTTTATTTGCTTATAATCCAATGACGTTTAATTTATTTCCAACCTTTATTTTATTTTATATATGAATTTATAATTCATTTATATCCCACCGAAATAAAAATTCAACCAATAATAGTGATTATAACGCACCATGCAGCTTCACTGCAGATCATTCATGCTATGCAGAGAGATTTCAGGTGCATGGTTAATCTAATTTTAAATACGACTTTAAAATTATCTAACAAATAAAATTTCATTTCTGCATAGTCTAAAAGACCAGCATTAAAAATGCAAATAAAAGACCTACAATAACAAATTACCCAACAATAGTGATTAAAAGGCAGGATGCGGTTACAATGGCTTCTCTGCAAGTCACTAATAATATGCAGTAAAGTTATTTTGGTTGTTTGCATGGTTAATTTAAGTAAAAATTTAAAGATGCATAACAACTATGGACTACAATCACTGCATTAACTCTACTTCATAGCATGTGACTTGCAGAGAAGCTGTTGTAGCAGCATCGTGCTCTTTAATCATTATCATATGACTTGGCAGCTAGGACTCATGTTTTCGTTTTGACAGTGTGTTGACCTTGATAAAGGTCAGGCAAGGCTTGATAAAACCTCTAAGTGAGAGGCGAAACGTCGTCGGTGTAAGAATTTTTATGCTACCCAATCGGAAAGGCGATTCATTTTTTTATTAAAAGAAAACTTTAGAAATGTATGAAAAAAATGTTCAACTGAGATACGCACTAAAGTTGTACAATTTACAGAACGTACTAAACAGTACAGCAATGGAACCGGATACCCTAATAAAAATTACAGAAAATGTTAAAATTAGCCCGAATTTGTGAGGCAAAAACTGTGGACATTTAAGTGAAATAATTCCTTTACTTAATTGAATAAAATTTCTTATTATCATCTATTGAAAAAATTTGAAGAAAAAAATTTACGAAAATAAACATTTTCTACGGAATAGTCCTACTAAGCATATATTAACTAAAACCAATGCATTAATCGAATTTCGAGATAATATACAAGCATATTTCATATTGAATATATAGATACGGTACTCTATTACTTCAGTAAAAAAATGCAAATCTGTCTTACATTGTACACCACTTGCAAAATAATCAATTTCAAAAAACCCTCACGACATATTCCATCCAAGTAGCAAGCAACACACAGCGTTAAAACTACGAAACTTCATCTAGCCGAACTCTGACGTTTCAGGATTCCAAAATAAATACAACTTCCACAAAATGGATCTAATTGAGGAATATTTGAAAGATAAGACTCTCATCAGAATAGGCGATGGTCAAACGATAAGTGTGAAATGGACCGACGAAGCCGTCGAATTGGCCAATGTCGACTATTTTCTTGTTTATTTTGGTGCCAAATGGTGCAGCAGCAGTGTTCAATTCGCGTGCATTCTGAACCAGTTTTATGCTAACGCCAAGAAACGAGCAATTTCGATAGAAATACTGTACGTGTCCTGCGACAAATCCAAAGACGAAATGCAACAATTTGCTCTGGAACATCACGGAAATTGGTTAGTTCTATACACAGGACTGGATGAACAAAGCGAAGAATGCAAGCACGGTTGGTAAGAATAATTTGCTCCATTTATATGTTCTATAAAACATTACTATATTATGGGAATCGATATGTCACTAATGTTAATAAAGATAAACAAATATCCCAGTATGTTACCACAGTTTAAAGTATACAATCTATAAAATAAAATTTTGAATAGGTGGCCTAGACCTATGTTACTTTATGTATTACAAATATTTCTAATAATTTTTTTAAGAAGCTTATCTTTAAATATTTTTCATAATAAAATATAAAGTTTAAAATTATTATTAAAGAACTGTATGTAAATGTAGTTTATATAAAATAGTTTCAATAACATTTGCTAAAGGGAATTATCTTAAGCTTCTAGCAGCAACTTTGTTCACTAACTCAATCACCATCAAAATCATCTTACCTAATATGTCATTTAAGAACAAATGCAATAAATGTTCATGTTAAATAATGTATAGAATTTTTGCAAAACAAGGTTACTCTAACCATTGAATTTGCAGTAGGATGGTAAAAATCGATTGTCCTTGACATTGACTCACAATGAAAACCAGGACAGATGGTAACTTTTCCAAATATTGATTTATCCTATAAGCTTAATCTACAAAATAAACTGAACAGTAGAGGATTTTGTTCTTTGAGTGTTTTAAAAGTTGGGTAAAAAAATTTGTACAGTACACTCTTCGTCTATATGTATAAGAAATCGGAGAAAAACCACTTAGTTGCACTAGAATTCCGTAAATCTAAAAGACGTTAAAGTGAAAGGGATAAAAAACGACAATGTTTACATGGTGTGTTTTTGGTGTCACGTATACAGAAATTAACATCTTAGCCTTAATCAAATGTTAAAAGTATTTATAAAAAATATTGATTACAAAATTTCATAGTACATAATAGTTAATTACATAAAAGTTTTTCTAGGTTCCTAGAACATATTTCCGACTATTCAAAAATACCCAGTATACAACTGTAGTATTCATTCTGCTTTACGATAAAATGATGGGTATATGCAATTCTAGATTTCTAGATTTTAATTAAAACTCACATTCAAGATAAATGGAAACAAACAAGTACATTAAAAATGCTTTTTAAGCATACTCTTTATCATATAAATATAAACCTATCATCTAAATAACCTACTGTATGTGCGTGCTGTACATGAAATGCAAAAAATCTATTATTGATTTCTGCATGTTTCGATTTAAGCGAATTAAATCTTACGCAATTTGAGTAATTTCGATATTCAGTTTATGCGTGTTTTGAGTAATTCCATGTTTGATTTCTACAATTTTCGATTAATATATCTGTATATTATTTATTTGTGATTTTTTTACATTAGACTTATGCGGTTTTTTATTTATGCGAATGACTTATGCAGTTCTCGCTGTATGCTTTATTGATACATTGGACTATACGGTATATTCTTATAAACTACTGTACGTTAAATTCTCAGCTCACTCACAAACTCTCAAATACCTGATACTCAAGAGCTTCCAACTCACAAGTGAAGCTAATATAAAGAATATAAAAATGTTAAATTATAGACAACAACCAATACTATACCTATTATAGATAATAGCTTAGGTTAGTTAAAAAACACAATAACAATGCCAAACTACTAACGCGACAAGCGCCTTTTTTGCAGATTTCAAACTGTCACAACTTTGCTACTTTCGCAAATATCAAAATAAAAATTTCACTGGCGTATTCAGCGTAATGCACAGATGCTGTATGTGCAGTTTAAACGATTTATAAGGACTTAGAATTTTTCGTCACTCGTTAAAAGAAAAGTATAATAATATGAACATACAACGCTCTTATATTTCATATGCGATAAAGGCAAAATATTGTAAGTCAAACATGAGTTTCATGAACAATTCACCACCTGTGACGATTGGAGACAGAATTGCTCTCTCATGATCTTGTCAAGTTTCATATCTAGTCAAATGTTATTTGGCCTTCTTCCAGAAGTGATTCCCAAAGTTCTCTAATTCTTACACTGTTTTTATAGGGATCTCAGAGATACAATGAGCTGCAATGCAATTCCATTTTGCAAGCTGAAGGTTGGCAACAAGTGGATTGAAACAATACCAATCCATGATATACTGACGTATAGAAACGATACATTTAAATATTGGCGTTCTCTATCCAAACACAAAGTTGAACAAACAACTGCAACGGATGATGAAAAAGATGAAGATGAGGAAGAGGAAGAGGATGATGAAACTACAATGGATTCAGAAAGTGAAGATGGAGATATATTGGATGTGCTGATTCTAACCAAAGGTCAAGATGTATTCCGGAACTGTTGCAAAATCTCGCAGTAAGCTTTCAACAATCCAAAACTATTACAAATTTATCATGATAAAAAAACACAAGAATTACATGTAAATCGTGTCTGGTTGATTAGCTATAGACCTTGGTTTGGACAAACACCATTGGAACTTCTCGATGGAATTGTATTGAGATGCAAGCACAATGGTGATCTCAATGAAATCTCTTCAGTAGAATCGCTGAGAGACAAAGAACTCGTCGGTTTTCTCTTCAGCTCTCATACTTCTGTACAGGGCAAAACTTTTTTACCATACATGGTAGAATTTTACAATACGGTAAAAAAGAACGAAGCGTTTGAAATCGTATATGTACCGCTACATCATGATGAAGATACGACTGCTCATTTTGTGGAACATCACGCTGACTGGTTGTTAGCACCATTGAAAAGACAACTGTTAACGTAAGTGCATTTCAGACCACTTTTGAATACGGGGTGTTATGATCTATTACGCAGAATAGGCGAATTTCAAATACATGTTTTAATGACAAAATCAATTTTATTACAGTATATATAATTCAAAAATTAACCAAAAAAATCGTAACAAACGTACATAGTTCAAAACTTTCATTAGTTATTGTGTGTCTCCATGTGTCCACATGTACACCGATTTTATAAACTGTGTGTCTACAAACATCAAACATCCAACAGGTCAGCTGCACTGCAAACTTCATTTTCAATACGTAGTATTATTTCAGTGGTTATATTATGAAAATGCTTGCTTTAAACCCGTCAAATTGACGGGAAAGTTGTCTAAGCTCATATTGTTGTCGCAATATTCGTTACAGTTATTTATTCATAACGTTACGATGATGCGCAAAGAAACGCTGACAAAGTAACGCAAACATTGAGAGTCATATGACGTCAAAATTCATGACGTCATACGATGTCAAACTTCATGACGTCATACGACGTCGATACTGACATAGCAGTTATATAGCCAATGACAGGCGAGACAGATACACTTGTCGAATTATAGATTTAGGATAATAAAATTATGAAAAATTGTAGCAAACTATAATACTGTAATCTATATTTTGTATAAATATATGCGTACTCATGTAATGAAACATTTATCTAAAATTTATCTTGAATTTTAGTGATGGAGAGTGACTGTTTTTGAAATTTGGCCGTTATTTTCTGTTGCTGCTAGTTTGTATTTTTGTCCCGCCCTGAGGAAGCCTTTTGCAAACGAAGGCGAAACATTGGGAGTGTTTGATGTTGTGCACCTAGTTAGTAAAAACAGAAGTTGTTTATTTCTCCTTATTTGTTTCTTCAATAAAATTCACCATATTTCGCAAATAAACAGGGACTTTTTGTTATACCCTATATTTTATTACTTCAATTACACTTTATCATACTGTATTATGCTGAATTCATTTAATCTATTTTCGTCTAATTAATAGGAATAATAAATAGATTTTAATCTTTTGATAGCAAGCTATCTGGCCAATTCACTGTAGATACAGTGCCCAGACTGTGTATTGTCAACGGCGAGGGAAATCTGGTTACCAAAGATGCAAGAGGTGACGTACAGAACATTGGTCCTGGTGCCATCCAATTTTGGAAAAAAGGTCAAACGGGATTGTCTGAAGAAGAACAGGCAGCATATTTGGAAGAAATGTAAGGGTTTTTTCTTTAATGTAGTATGTTTTTCTCATTACTTTTTAACATTAATTATGACAAAACCACTGTAGAGAACCATCTTGGACACCTACAACTCCGATTGAATTGATTGATACGCCAACTCTACTTCAAAAGCAAGAAAACGAATTAATGGAAGTGAAGACAAATAATGCCCTGCAAGACATTGAGATTGTTGGATTTTATTTCCGAGATCAAGATTTAGAAGAATGCGAACGCTTCCACAAGTTCTTGTTAAACTGTTATGAAGGCATTAGAGAAAGAAATGGTAGTTTCGAAATTGTGTATGTCTCCGATGATGACAGTGAAGAGAGTATGAAACAAATGATTTTGCATCAACATGGCAATTGGTTATCACTTCCTTATGATAAAGAACACAACGGGTAAACAAATAACGCACAAAGAAATGCATACATTTATTGTTAAGCCTACTAGTTTATCAAACCCACTGACTGGCATGGGCGTGGCATAGTGGTGTTGTTTTAACTAATCTAACTTAGGCACGGTACCAGTTTAGGTTAGCTAAAAAACAACAATAAATTTTATCGTTAATTATAAAATCAATACATTGTGTTTAATAACTAATCTTAACTATAGACCTGTGACGCCCTCACACCGCTCCCATGGCAGTGGCTGTAGGTTAATAGAACAGTTCCTACACCTTGATAGCAATATCATGCGACTATTAATTGTTTGTTTTTTTTGTATATTACAGAAAAATCAGACAAAAACTTGGTGTCGACATATCGGGTGCGCTTATTCTTCTTGATAACAATGGAGAAATGATCAGTGAAAAAGGATATACTGACGTCAAAATAAAAGGCTCATCCGCATATAGGTTTTGGAAAAGAAAGAAACCCGCTTACACCGAAGAGGAGCTTGAACAATATCTTTTGGATCATTTTGCTTTTTATTTTCGTGACGATGCTAAACAATGCGCTGAAAAATTATCCCGTAAGCAAAAGAAACATTACGAGGCATCTGATTTGTTTCCTATCATGGATGACAGACTTTGAAACGTGAATGGTTTTTTAATGAACCTGTACATAACTGAATTGTGAGCTTGATCTTCAAAGCGTTAAAATGACTTTCATTAACCACGGGGGTATATTTTAAATGCTGTGAAGCAGTTTTTTAATAGAGTGCTAGCTTAAATTGTAATAATGTGATGATAAACTATGCTTACTTCAGTTCCCAAATTATTTTGTTAATCTAGGTTGCATCTTAAATATAAATCTTTATAATACTACAACTAAAAAGTATATAAACCATGTACAGTGGTGGACAAAACATATGCAACTGGTTGATAAAATTGTTCAAGTTGCGAAACAAAATGTATTTATGGTTTAAATCCAAGAAAAAACCATATGGATAAATGCATGTACATTCCATATATTGAATAATCAA
>JAQIWH010002870.1:0-22349 GCA_034695005.1 Cryptops parisi | reverse complement strand
TCTGATACTGCATCAGCAAATGCAATTATATGCAATTGAAATGTAATTGAATTATATGCAATATCTTCAAAACGAAAGCCAATAAAAAGAAACCATGATCATATTCATGCTCAGCACACCAAGATAGAAAAATGAAAACAAAATTGCCAAACAGAGTGGCTCCACCGATCGACAAAACTCAGAACTTAATTGCGCAAGGTATCGATATACTGAAGGGTAATCGAAACTTTTTGCCTGTAGTACAACCATAGACTAAAGATACATCTTTAATCTATGGTACAACCATAAAATATATATGAATAAATATAAATAAATGGTTTGAGTAAAAAATATAGCGCCACTTGAGTTTTTACACAAACGTTCACCACACATAAAAAAAAACAAATCCACAAGAAATAAAGTAAATATAACATAAAATATATATTTCAATGCCGTAATTACGGTGAAATTGATCTCATTTCATTTTTGGAACAAATTGTACGAAAATTGATGAGCCAAAATAATAGCACCACCCCTAAAAATCATGAGAAACTCCTACTATTTGTGAACATTTTAAATACGTTCGTGAATCGGTTTTTTAAACGATTTGGGTTCTGTTGTAAATACAACTATTTATTGTACTGTACTTGAATTTGATTTATTTGGATCATGAAAATAATTCGAATAAAGCTAAAATTCTATGCTGTAAAATAGTATTTACTTTATATTCTCATTCACTAGTATTGGCCAGTTAGCGTTCAGATTAGCGCGGTGTTATGTTGGAAAGCCTTCAAAAGCTGTAGCTATTCTCTGTGTTATACAGGAAAGCTAAAGCGTTTTCTTTATAAACTAAGCTAACTTCATATCTCTCAGTTCCTCATTAACAACTTCTTTAATTGCATTCTAACAGAATAACTGGTGTCACCAAAAAAAATGTTACTCCTGCTTTTTGAACCTTCTACTGCACATGCCTATTAGCATCAAATGATTGTACAGGCACTGATCAAAGTTCACACAATAATACAACTCTATTGATGACTAGACCTAGGATTAATATATGCACTAAAAACCCTCGAAATGTGCACTGAAAAACATGAAAATATGCATGAAAAATTTCACAAAACTCAAAATATGCAGTAAAAACATGATATTATGCAATTTTTTTCCCTTGTTGCTAGGTGTCCTGAAAATACACCAAAAATTCAAAGCATTTTATTTTAGCATTTTATTCCGTGTTGTAGAATTTGGAATTTCTTGTTACATAAAATTCCACAAATAATTTTTTTTTCAAAAAACCTAGGTTGACAATAAAACTTTTATGAAAATAAATTCTAAAAAAATAGGAATTTTATAGAAATAAATGCTAAAATATGCAGTAACGGCTGAAATATGCAAAACTGTACTCGTGCAACAATGAATAACATCATCACCAAGTTTGAGGAAGCTACCTATAAACAAACAAAAAACATGCAACTTCATACAAATCTGAAGTCTAATGATGACACTTTTCTCAACTATTACTCCACTGCAGCAACTGGCTAGTATAAAAAGTTAACGTTATTTTAATGTGTTTTTAATAGTTATTATTTGTTTTAACTTTGGTTGGTAAGCTTTACATAGCATGGAGGAAGGCGCGCAAAATAACCATCTTTTCAAACAGTTTGTCTGAAATCTTGCAGCGTCTGGCAAGTATTTGACCTGCCATACTAAAAAGAAACTACAGCATTGCCGCAAATTTACAGTAGTAATTATTTATCAGCATGATTGGTAGCAGTTAGCTACTGTGTAGAGTAATTGAACTATGTAAGTGTATAATTACTCTACATAAAGTAGTTATAATTACCCAGTCATTACTGCAAAAGTAATTAATTGAACTCGTAGTTCCAACTGCTAGTAGTTGGAACTACTGCACATCACTGTTTTGGTATTATAAGGTAGCCTACCATTTTATCATTCGGCAGAAACCTTTATCATAACAGCGGTAAATATAGTTTCACCATACAAATCATTTACTGCCAACAAACAAAATTCATTAATTAAATCATCAGTTATCCTAGTTGTATCCAATATTTTGACATATCACCAACACACTTTTTAAACCCAAATGTACATTATTTTTTTAAACAAGATATACTTTTCCTACCTGTAACAATTTATGCTTACCGAAAACCAGGACACAACAAAAAATGGAGAGCCGTTTATTTCGATCCACGATTCGTCGTCGTTCAATCGAGACGTTGTTTCTTATCGTTGATGATCGAGTCCACTGGGAAAAAAAAGCTTAGGAATTTAGATTCACGTTTTCGAAGCTAATTCGTGAACACTTAAATAATATCGTACCGTCCGGCAGTCAACGAAATCTGGCAAAACTGTTTGCTAGCAGTACAACACGCCGATAACGCTAGCCACGAAACTAGAGATGAAGATGGTCACTGAAAAATATAAATGGAAAATAAAAAATTTGAAATGCTGAATTGTATGGCCTAAAATAATGCAAACCAACTTGTCCAAAGAGTTTATTGATTGTACAGCAATTACACATTAAATTTACGATAGGCAGTCCAGCTGTACATGAGAAATTTTAGCAATTGATGCAGATCGTCTAGCCTACTACTAAATCGTATCGATTGATTTCTTTGCATTTTACTGATCAACTTTCAAAATAATAATGAAAAATCAAATCAAAAAGTGACTGCGATTAGTGTTTTTTCATGTCTCTACGAATCTTCGCGAATAAGAAACCCTCTAATTTTTAATAATTTTTACGGATTAAAATAGTGAGCAATCTATCTATTTATTTATTTTTTTTTTTTTATAAAAATAAAGTTTCCGTTCGTTCCAAAAGAATTGAAGATGAAATTAAATTCAGAATATCGCATACATATATTTTTTTTTTCAGTTTGTCCGTAAGCAGTAAAAAATTCACTGAATGCGTGAATTTACTGAATGTGCAATTCGTTGTTCAATAAGCGCTGCATTTCTGTTATGTTTGTTAATTTAGAGCCTGCTCTAAATGATTTTACGTCACATAAAAAATTCTGAGCAACTTATAATACCTATAAATAACAGGATGAGACACACAAAAAAAAAATAAGAGACAAACTTAACAATGTGGAGGAATAAAATTTCCAATTTTGGTGATAATGTAATAATTATTCAGCTTTTTGACTAATCGCCGAAGTAGTTAAGTAGCGTCAATTCTTGGGGGTGTTGTACGCAATAGTGGCTATAATTGATTTTAATGTGTAAATAAAATCTGATGATGTAATGGAAAAATTATTAATGGCATTAAAATTTAGGTTAATAGATGACTAGCTGCATGAATAATAATAATAATAATAATAATAATCATAAAAAAAGAAGCGACTACGTATGCTGGCAAATTAAAATGGTGCGGTGAACAGAACGACTTATCAGCACATCACGAATCACCAAACAAACAAACAAACAAACAGCATCACTGTTGCTAAACAGTAGTGAGGGAACTAATAAAAATAAAACCAACATCTCACTGTTTGAAATGAAATCCTATGTCCAATTTTGTGAGTGAAAAACTTAAAATTTTTTTTTATAAACAGTGATGTGATAAATGCACGCTGACGAAAAGGTGTGAAAACGTTTTTTTGTTTCCCTAGAATTATATGCTTCTTTCTCACTAATTGACAACTATATATATAATATATTTATATATATATGTAAAAAAGGTGCCCCTGAAAGCCACATCAAATTACCAACAAGTCATTCGAGACTACTGCAGCAAAGAATGAGCACTCTTTTGAATACTATTGGTAATTTCTTGTGGCAAATCTTTCTCTTTGTCATGCGGTGGCAGCACGTCGTCGAGAAGCTCCCTTTCAGGACTAGATATGGAATGCGTGCAGTTCATGTGGCAGCTCAGGTCTTCTTTCCGCATCTCCCATGCCAGTTTCTTAAACTCGTCAATGTTCTCAAAGATGACCGAGACGTACTGAGAAAACAATCGATCCATGAAACCTCTAGCCGACGGCCAGAAACCATCTATAAATCCAATATGGCCACCCCGACTAGTGACAACGACAGCCAAATGTTGGTTGTCCATGATTTCTTTTTCAGGAATAGCTATAAAAAAAAAGGGGGGTTAGGGGTAAACATTTTGTTTAATGAACAACACGTTCACAACGTTTACTTTCCTCAATCATTGACAAATTACAGAATTTGGTACTTTTCAGTTAACTGTAGAGCTGCCTCACCGTGGCGCTAGTACTGTCTAATGCTGGCATGCGTGATCGATTGTTGTGAGTTCCAAAGTATTGGTTACTTCCTGACCATTCGCTCAAATTGAAACTAACCATAATTTACCCAACCTAGTAAGATTATGTACACACACACAATGATTAATCACGCATGACAACATTACACACAAGCAACTTTCAACTGAAAAGTACCCAGAATTCAAGTATGATAAAACCATTTAAATGGAACGGAATACCGGACCCGAAATACGTACATGAAAAAGGTTGGAATGGATCATCGGCAGCATTAATAGCCAAGAGTGGAGTTTTGATGCTTCCTAGTTTATCAACAAGACAGGAACTTTCGTAATACTGTTCAATGCTCTTGAACCCAAAAATTTTGGAAGTGTATTCCTTGTCAAATTCCTGAATAGTTTTAGCCTAACAATAATAACATATTTGTCAACACAAAACCACCTTTCAGAAAAGAACAACAAATACACCGGATAATTAAAAAACAATGTTAAAACCGAAATATTATAAGTAACATATTAAGCGTTAACATTGTCTTTTTAATCACCCTGTATATAAAATTTAAAAAACCTGCTCGACACTCACATTCATTATTTTATCCCAGTTAAGATTTCCGTGACATTTGAAGAGTTCCGGGTAGCTGCAAAAAACCAAAATTTTATTTTGTTTGAACTTTTTATTCCTTTCTTAGCCAACAAAACCCTCGTCGTTTC
Organism: Cryptops parisi; assembly: GCA_034695005.1. Lineage (NCBI taxonomy): Eukaryota > Metazoa > Arthropoda > Chilopoda > Scolopendromorpha > Cryptopidae > Cryptops > Cryptops parisi. Next base: position 17,413 of record JAQIWH010002870.1, on the reverse strand, counting down.
AAAGACTACTCACTCTTTAATGCCGTTAATCAAACTTTTTGCTAGATGGTTATTGAGCATCAGATTCAGAATGGGGGTTTCTAAACTTTTAGTTCCTTCAAACACATTCCAAACAATTGAAATAACCATTGCAGCAACTAGTTTGCAGTTGGCACCAGCCTGAGCAAGATGATGACTTAGAATGATTCTACAAATTAAAAATTCTTGTCAGCAAAAACATATAATGAATCGGATGAATAGACAGTACATAAACAACGAATATAAAAATGTTTCACCCTCCAAGGGAAATGCCTGTGCCCATTAACGGAGCTTCAGGAAACAGCGACGTAATATGATTTATCACTTCAACCAAGTCGGAACATATGCAAGCGCAGTATGTTTTCGCTGTCTATAGTGTATAAAATGAAAAATATCAAATCTCACATGTCTCAAATATCAAATTATTAATTTATACTCGGAAAGCGTTACATTCATTGCACATAAACTTACATGTAAAGTTGTTCCGCCTTTACCACGATTATTGAAAATAACAGACCTGAAATTGAAAAAATAATAACAACATTCTAAAATGCATAGCTAATGTACATATAGTTGTTTATCAATCACTTATAAACTTGAAATAAAAAACTAGCAACATAAAATCAATTGTACCTTAGTCCAGCGTTTTTCGCTTCCACAACTAACGTCCTCAAATAATCAGCATGACTATCTCCTGAACAAAACAAACCTTATTAACTATTCTCTCCTAGAGCAAAATTTTTATTATTTTTGTTATAGAATAAAACCAAAAAATGTTGATTTTTAAAAACAAAAAAGTACCTGTCAGTCCAGGTAAAAATAGCACAGTTGGTCTCTTCTGCGGATCTTCGTACTTGGAGGATTCATTATCGTCCCAATCCAAATGAACTTGTGCACCATCAGATAAATTTAATACTTCTCTAGAAAAATAATGAAACAACACTATCTTTTAATTTTTCTAAACATAAATTAAAATTGGTTTCTTAGTTGTAGCATATGGCAGGCAGCAAACAAGCACAAATTTGCTCAACCATTTTTGCTCAATCAAATATCCAGATATTTGATTGAGCAAAAAGTATTTGAGCAAAAATGGTTGAGCAAATTTGTGCTTGTTTGCTGCCTGCCTAAAGGATTATCAGAACTTGCACAAAGTTTTCATGTACACAATTTACAATGTATACCTATATACTAGTTTGATGTAGCTTATACTGATTTAATGTAAAGTTCCAACACATCTATCAAACTATTGAAACGAATCTACTGTTGCATTTCACTTCCTATGATTGCAGTATAATTATTTTTAATTTTTAAAATTTTGACACGCCCACTTGCTTGAAAGTACAAATGATTGATGATGTATTCAGTTAACGAGTCAACTAACAAAAAAATTATAGTAGCTTCAGATTTCATTACACATTTGATGAAAATTAGAAGTTGGTACATCAACTCAAGAAATATATTTGCATCATTGCTATTTCAATAAATTCTTTTCAAGTTGTGAAATTATTTTTTGTGTCGAGTTCTTATTTGTCGAACTTTAGTTTCCTGATACTCAAAAACAGAAATATACAGCAACACCTACTTAAATAATAATAAAAAAAAATATATATATATATAAAATAATAAATCAATCAATCAAAACCTCAGGAAATGTAAAAATTAACTATCATTTCCTGCCAGCTGTTACACTTTTCTGTTTCTTTTGTTAAAAAAATTTCAGATAACCAAACAAGTAACATTACAGCTGAAATCATGTCAAATTATGGCCTCTCCTTTTAATCTGCTGAATCCATGATTTTCGCATACACAACCATCAGAGACGATGTGCAAGTTTACTGATAATAACTATTGCAGATATTTACCGTCTATACTGTAGTTTTGAAAGTCGTGAACGAAAGCAACTGGCAAGCACGGTTTGCAAGCGAGATTCGAAAAACCATATTGTAGGTCGAAACGTTTCGTGAAGAAGTGAACAATGTTGCAGAAGAAAACTTTTGAATTTACTTTCCCGGCAAATGAGCAATGGGCACTGTAATTGAAATGAAAACGAATACATGAAAGATTAAAATAGGGCTTCTCGAAAAATAAAAATATGTTTTCATAAAATAATACACCATTTTGCAAGAAATTCAAATATTAATAGTGAATTATTTTTCAAATAAATCTTTTTAACAAAAAATTTTAAATCACAAAAAAAAAATAATATAATAAGCTTATTTCAAAACATAATTAAATTAAGAAATATTACAAATCAAACAAAAATTTTGCAATTGATTGTTCGGTTTTGTTTTGTTTTTATTAAAAAATTGATTTCAACCGGAATTGATGAGTTAAAAATAAATGATAAAACACACAGAATCATTGCAAAGCAAAGTTCAAAAATCAGCATTATCAGAGTTAGTGAACAGACAAGTATCAAAGTCGAATGGCTTGTGTAATAGGGCTGTAAAAATTATGGAGGAAAAAAAAAATAAACATGTGATGCCAATTTTTATTCCACGTGGAATTACTTTTTCATTCTACGCTCTAGTTATTAAACTAAAAAATAAACTATGTTCAACACCGACTAAATTTAACTGAAAATAAATAAATTTCACCACAATTTTTCGCCAGACTTTCCACTTTATTTAAGTAAATTCTAGGTGAAGACTTACTTTATAGTAATTTAGGAACAATGATTGAAAAACTTGGCCAATTGTACACTTATATGGCTGTCTGCAAGTTCTAAAATTACCACAGACACAGAAACAAAAGACTATTCTGGTTCAAGCGAAAAAGAAAACACAAGCAGCACAACAAACAAATTGGAAGAGTCAGTTTGTCTAGACTAGTAGAGCAGTGACATAGTTGAATACTGAAGCCAAATAACCAAGGTGAATGTCGTTTCATGTACAGTAGTCAAATCAAAATCAAAGTTACGATTCCTTTCAATAATTTAAATTAATTTTGAATTATGTAGGATTTAAAACAATATGGCTTACTTTTTTGTCTATAACACCTTGAACGTGTTTTGGTTTACTTTCCTTTAGTAGAAATGTGTTTTCACTTTAGTAGAACAAATTTGTCATTTGCATAACTGCATTTGAAATGAAATCTAAGCTTCGAGATGTTTTTTTAATGAATAATTCATGTGATGACAAATGTTGTCCAAACTGGAAGCTTGCACCTGGCTAATAATAGGTTTCATATGGCACGTAAAATACATAACCATAGCTAATCATTATATATATACGATTTCTAAGATAAGTCTTAATTAGCAGATCCTGAATCACAACTTGACGAGACTTTTAATCAACAAACGAATTGCATTAAAATAAGATAAATTTCTTTGGCATATTCAATAAATCGTATCGACTTTCACATTAGAATGTCTTAGCCTCTTTTGGTGAAGTATGAAATAACATGTTGTATACAACTGTTTTGGTTGGTTAAGATTAATCAGCTGAGTCAACAAAAAATTAAATAAAATAAAAATTTAAATCTAACCTAAACTTTTGAATAATATAACTATTCCAATCATAATTTCATACATTGCGTAAACCAGATTTGGCATTTTATAAAACATTGTGGTGTTCAAGAGCAATGTGTTTTTAACAGTTTTTAACAAGTAAAAGTTATCAAATTGTCCCTTTACAAAGAATGTTCCCTTTTAAGATGGTTGTCATCTCTTTTCGTTGGTTTTTAACTTTTTCATTTTTAATAATTCGGGTGCTATGGGACCCACATTATAGCACAGCTGACAGCTTTTGTAATAGTAATAAACATATAATACAAATAATAGATTTGGTTGACATACGGTTGTAAAACAGCTCAAAATACAATTATCCCTAGTGAAGATAAATGGGATACTTGCATTTTCTATTTAACCTAACCAGGTATATATACCCATAGACACTGAGTTAGGTTAGGTGAAAATAATATCATTAAAATATTTATGAAATATTTCTTATCTTTCAACCGAATCTCGGATAAATGATGAGTACCAAAATGCATATCAATACAAAGTCAGGTAAACTTTGGTTTTAGGTTGGTGGGCGGAGTTTAGATGAAATATCGTTAACATAAATGATATATTTTGATGTCGTTGTTGTTTTTACCTAACCTAGTGTTATGGGTGTAAATACCAGGTTACGTTAAATTGGTTAGAAAATGCAAATATTCCAGTTATGTTAACGATATTTTATTCCAACTCTGCCCACCAACCTAAAACCAAAGTTTACCCAAAGTCATCTACGGGGTATAAAATTGAAAGAGTAATACCAACAAACTTAACTAAAATTTTTATCTCAAACTAGATCATACTACAATATAAAGTTTAAAATATTAAATTGGCTTGTCTTTTTAATATTAATAATAAATATTAATATTAATAGTAATATTAATATTACTGTTTTAAAACTGAACTCCCTTATGGGGATCATCTCTCATAAGGACCAATTTTTCATAGAACCCAAGATTCTATGAAAAAAAACGTCTTAAAGAAGTTTCACTGTACATTACATACACATAATATATGCATTTAATTGTTTTACAAAAAAATAAAAATCAAGGTTAATAAGGTGTGGTTTCTTCCACACCTATTTGATATTGCAATGACTCACATGGATGATTGATCGTACACAAGACTATAACAATAATACTTAACAAAAACTAAGAAATCATACCGTATGGACATTATAAAAAAATCATCATCAGGAATTAAATATCCCACTTCCAACGTCTAAAATTTGAGTCTATAAACTAGGTTTTAAAATAAGCTAGAAAAAGACGTCACTCGACTGCATCCATGCCGCAATCCTATGTATGTAGCAAAGCACATTTTGGACTGATATTGCGAGAGTCAATACTCACCTTTGCAACTTCTCGAAAATAATACGTTAGAAAAACCGTTGCTGCTGTGATGACGACGTACAATTTGGGATTTTCGTACAGGGTGGCCCAAAAGGTAGCTAAAATGCCCAAAATACTCATTGCCGGTAGCTTATTCTTAATACCAAACCACTTCCACAAACAGACGCTACTACTACTACTGTACTATCTTTTTTTTCGAAATAAAAAACTAAAAAGCGTTTCCCAAAAGGGGAAATTCGCAGCCTGGTCACAAGACGGAAATCCAAACGTTTTCCTCGTGTAACGTCATTCTTGAACGGATGTTAACTTGAGGGGGTTACGTCGCGTTTGTGAGTTTGTTTAAAAAGAAACGCGAGATTAGAACCATCTAGGAAGCTTAAATAAAGAACCTTGTCAAGCTTTTTCCTTCGACGCTGTCGTAATAAATGGAGTGCGAGTTGTTGTTACGCAATAGATGAAGTAATCGATAATTACCCACAACCCTTCGCGCCATTCAACACTTTCGTGGCGCGAAATTCAAACAATAATAAAATACACGCATTGTTTTAAATTTTTTTTTTTTAAATATTAGACATTTCGTAATATAATATATATTATTATTAGATAATAAAATGTTTTAAAATTGTAATAATAATAATAATAAATGTATTCTTGCCAGGAATTATAAAAAATAAAATTGAACTAATAAAAAATCCATTGGCAAAGCTGCAATATTTAAGAATAAAATGGACGCAAAATCGTTGGGTTTTTTTGAAGTTTTAAAATAAATACTACCCGTTACCTAATAATTGAAATAGCAACTAAGAAGCTTTTAGTTGCCAATAAAAATGTTTAAATAACAATTTGTCATTTAGTCATAAATTTGACATTTTGCGTATTTTTATGCTAAATTTTAGATGGTTTAAATCATTAATGAGTTGACATCGAGATTATAAGGTGGATTAAATAGTTAATCATGAAAAAAGATTTTATTTTTATTGATTAAATCTACGTTTAGCTTTATTTAAGTAACCGAAATCACAGATTGGCTTTCAGTTGTTTCCGTAGTGTAGTGGTTATCACGTGCGCCTCACACGCGCAAGGTCCCCGGTTCGATCCCGGGCGGAAACATTTACATTTTTTTTTTTTATATATTATTTTAATTAATTTTTATATTTTATTCATCCGCATTTTTTAATTTCATATTTTCCGGTGTATTATTTCATTTTTTTTTATTTATTAATGACGTTAATTTATTATTCGTATTTGAACATTTTTGTAGTTTTTCTCACATAATATTTTATAGATTTAGTTTAGTTACATTCACTGATGTAAATACAGATACTGTAATTGAAATCTTATATTATCCACATTAAAAACAAAATTGATATTAATAAGAAAAAATTCAGTACTTGCGTCTTAATGAACAGCCACTGGTATGAGGGCGCCACCACAAAACAAAAACTCATTTAATGAGTTTCTTTTTTTTTAACTCATCTAAACTGGTATCCATACACCCAGACACTGGTAGTTAAAACAAACAAAATTGTATTAATGTTAATCAGTAATGTCCTCAACAGTTATGATGTTTAAAATCAATGATATCAAACATATATATCTAATAATTTTAATAACAACTACCATTTCAATTCTTTCTCTGCCACTAATTATACTTCTTAATACATTTGAAGAGCTTATTTCCAAAACGTCTTATCTCTATTTTAATCATTTTTTGAGATAAAAGGCTTTGACAACTATCTGCGCGTCGCTAATTCCAAATATGTTATTTTCTAGACTCAAAACTCCAAATTATTTCCCAGTCAAAAACACTCTCAAAAACCACGTTTGTATATGCAAAGTCTATAAGACGTTTTGGAAATAAGCTCTTCATTTGATAGAATACATTGAAACATTATATTTAGTCGTTACAACCCAAGTACATGTACGGTACCCACCAAAAATTCCCCTCCAAAATTAAAGTGTGTTTTTTTCTTCAATTGTTATTATAAAAATAAATCGTTACTGAATTAATGATATTTTTGATTTTTTAATAACATCAACAAACAGGGTACAAAAGTAGCAAAGTTATGCCATTATTTTTTAATAAAATCCACATTGGACAAAAGTTTTCGAATTTCCTTGCTAGAATGTATTGAAACACGATATTTTACAAATAATTTCACATACGACACTGGTGCGAAGGGAACACATACATTTTACAAACAACATAGAAAACTTTTGCTACTGGAAAACCTGACTCGATATCACGATAAGTATTCACCACAACAGCAACAACGGAAAACAAAGTACTGCAGCCATTTTGATATTTTTTTTTTCACGTTCAATGGGTTATGATAAGTGTGTTACAACAACGTTTGGAAATGTAGACAAGTCAACGTAACTACTATACAAAACTTATTTACAAAGAATTAAACGAGGTTTCTACTGACGCGTGTGGCACAAGTTCACAATTAAAATGTAATTTGAATGACTTTATGAAATTAAAACTTGCGATATTTTTCTAGGTGTTAACCTTTGCGATTGGTGCATGTTTCTCTCTTTTGAACAAGTGCCACTCTTTGTGTGAAATGCACAGTGCCATTGAGTTACAAACTATTTTGTTTTCTCCATAAAATCTTCTACTTTCATTATAAACACTAGTATATTGAACACTGGTAGCAAACATTACTTACGTAGAAAAACAAAATCTCTTATCGGTGAAAACCTATCACATGATCATCACTTCTTTAACAACAGGTTGATTTGACCAATGTTTGCATCTGATCTCCCATTCTGCATTGGGATTACGCTGGTAAACGGCAAACATGTTAGCGGTGGAATCCAAGCAACGTTCGCCTGAATACATAAAAATCAATCATGAAGCCTGTGACATTACTACAGACTTGACTTACCAAAACCGCCATTGAAAAAATTAATAACTTACCAATGTTACCTCCGACTTCGTATAAAATGTGACTATCCACGGAAGTCACTGGATCGGCAATGGAAACCAAACAGCTTAAATTTCCATCGGGAGATAGCTCAGTGCCAGCTCTATCAAAAAATCAATGTATTTGTTTTAACCACCGAGGCCGCCCGACAGACAATTTTTGGTGTGGCAAGTGGAGCAACTCGTGGATATCCGTGACATCAGCTTCTAGTCAACAAGTTTTCATGGTTGATAAAGATGCTGACATCGCAGTTGTCCGCAGATTTCTTCCCTCGCCACACCAAAAATTGCATGTGTCAGGAGGCCTTTACACATTCGAGTGAAAAGCAATTGAAATGTCACAGCAAAATGATTCATTACCTTCTAAAAAGATCCCTCTGTCCTTTATTTTTGTTTCCTTCTAAAGTCCGCTTGAATTCCTGAACAAATTTAAACACAACATCTTTGGCAGTAGTCTGGTCTTCCAATTTGATGGGCATGCTCTGGATGCCAAACTGCAATGCTTGTAGCCTAATCACACCGTCTTGGAAGTCAACCTGGAACAAAAGTCAACGGGTTCATTTAAGCCTTTCTCATTTTGCAGTAAAAATATACAAAATTAAACAAATATTTAAGAAGCAAACAAAATAAGACAAAACTAACATACTTCATTGTTTATTTTCCTATGTATTTCCATTTTCCGTGTCTTGCCAAGTATTTTCTTCATCTAAGAAAAAATAAAACAAACGTGCAACATTAAAATAAAATTAACAGCCCAAAGTTAGCTAGATGTGTCAAGTTTCCTTCAAACTGGTTAAATTTTCTAATCAATAATTACTGTATAATAACAAAAACATACATGTTTGCTGCCACCTTCTTTACTGTTCCTTCGACGATACATGCTAGCTTCGTTCAATTCTCGCATTTGCTGCACCAAGAAAGTTGGTACCTAAAACAGAGCACGTTGTTTAAAAACATGTTTCAAGATGAACGCTGCAAATTTAATAACTACATAGTTAAATGAATTGCAAAACAATGTTCAATACATATACTTTACACCATCAAAGGTGCATCATTTTAGACGCTTTTAGCACAAAAACCATCAAGTGCCTAGACAATTGAAAATCCCTTATAACTTACAAAGACCCTATCAACTATCTTTGGACGTTTGTATGCCTAAGCACTTTCAATGCCAAAGGGTCCAAAGTGAACGCACCCCAGGTGAACACTATGCAACAGGAACAATTTTTCTTCAATACTTTTTCATAACCCAAAAAATAAAAATGACGTATGTACAAGGAACCCTACTATTTAAATTTTGCACTATAAATAACAGAACTGAAAAATTATCAGTAATTTCTTGGGAACATCTGCAGATCATATGTTAAGAATCACCGATTCAAAACCAACGAAATTCAAGTTGTTTATAGTATATTCAGAATTCAGATACAAGATATTTCAAAGGAAACTTACAGTCCATAAGATGTCTTGGTATTTGATCATCATTTTTGTTATTTTGCAAGTAATGGCCGCCATGTTGATTTCAGAAGTCAAGTCTCGTTCTCCATGTTTTTTCAGTTTTTTTGGCAAGAACAAGTTTGGTGCTATGATCATAGCCACGTTCTGCAAATTCATCCGATTCCGACTCTCATGTTTCACAATTTTCGCCAGAAATTCAAACAAACTCTACATAACCAGTGACAAAATAGTCAATTTAAACAATAATCATGTAGGACTAAGCTATTTGAAACTCGGTCACTGGCTTACCTTTAAACTGTCTCGATGAACATCTGGTAACAATATCATTAACAACTTAAGGGCTTTTATTTGGTCACTCTTGTCCGTTATTCCTTTCATCAAATAAAATATGTAACATTTTTTAACATTTATTTTTAAAAACCCATCTTCAAAACAAATAGGACCTACAGTATAATAATGTATGAAACTCACTGTCAATCTGGAAAAAAGCATCCATGTAATCATTAGTCAGCATAGGTAGCGGCAGTTCACGGAGAAACTGTTTCACTAACGCAGCAACGTCGTTGACGGACGATGACTTTAAAGCTTGGTCCACAAAACCAGGAGATGAATAGAAGTGGCTTTCAATTTCCTGTTTAAGAAGCTGGATTTTGGCTACAACTCCTGGCACCCGTAAAATTCCTTCTTCGTTGAGTCCATGTTTTGCTAAATGGTCCAAAATCTATCAAATAAAAACATAAAACTTCCTTATTGCCATTTTTTTTTTAATGATAAAAGTTAAAAAGGAAAAATAGATAAAATTCTTAAAAATCTGAAAATGATAAACAAGACAAAAATAAGATAATACCTTTTGCAATATCAATGGAACCTTGCAATCGGGATTGATGTTTTTGTCTTTTTCCAGTAACGTTGACAATGCCACTCCAAACACATTCTCTGTAATTTTACAAAATGGCAATTTTACACCAGAACAACCTATCAAAATTTCTGATGTCATATTCTATTCTGGCACAAAATACCATATATACTTTACCATTGTCTTTTTTCTTCTTTTTAGCAGCTTTCCTCCTACTGTACTGAATGTCATATTGTTCCAGTATGACCTCGAGTTCGATGAGTGCTAAAGTCCTTAGCTGTTTGATGTCTTCTAAACCCAAATCCTCGATTCGTGTTCGACCAAGTTTATCACGTTTATTTACAAATTCCTATTATTTCAAAATTATGAGGTATTATCAAACAATGTACCGAATAATCGAATGATATTGTTGTAATGTGAGAAAAGTGTCAACGTACTGGCAAATCAGTATCATCTTCAATCCTCGCTTTCCGCTCAAATCCCCAATCATTTTCATTCTGTAGTGAACAAAATTTGAACAAATGTGAAACATGTACATGTAAAAAGGCAAAGCAGTAATAATGATGTAACACTAAAGTTACAAGTTGCAATCAACGTTATTATTCAGCATTGAAACCATTAACGAGTTCAACGATCCAAACGTAAATTGTAACAGAATGAACACGAAAATTGAACTTACCCTTGTATTTACAGTGTTCTGATTGGAAACATTTCGTTGTTCATCCCGCCTCTCGGAGCTGACGTCGGAATCTGAAACAGCATGATGGCGATGATTTCGATGTAACCATAGAGATCCTTTTTTCTGGTATTGTAATACTTCTATTCCTGTAATAAAATATAATTTTATTTTGAATATATCATCCAACTGTCAATCACCATTCTCAGTACTGTGCAATGCAATATGTTGTGTGTCGCTCTATATACAGAGTGATTCTCTTGCTAGGAATGCCTGCAAAGTTATTGAGGAATGTTTAGGTTCCCTAGCGAGAAATCTTCCTTATATGTATATTTTTTGTATATGAAATATTGGTATTTTATGAATTAAAATACAGATAAACAAAATCAAATTTCTTCAATATGTTTGAGAGCTCTGAAAATCATATGTATTAACAATAATTCTGTACCAAGACAAAATCTGAAACAAACGTCATGTCAAGTATGAAACTTTTGAAACTCTTACCTGAATCAAAATCTAATGAGTCGGATGATGAGAAATTGTACCCAAACTTATGGCGTGATGGCAAAGGTTCGTAAGGAGCGGTGTATTTTGTTCGATATGGTTGGAGCTGTTCGCTGGAACTAGAATCGTCGCTTGTTGGCTGACTACTGTTTGCTGAAGGTGTGCGAAATATCTGCAAAAATCCAGGTTCTTTCCCAGGAAGCTCTGAATTCGTTTCGCATCTGAGTGATTGTTACAAAAAAAACATAATACAAAACGTTAATGAATACACAATACTAACAAAATACAAGAGATCCTCGATTTGTGCAGGTAGGTATATGGTGTTTAAGGTGAGTGTGGTAGTGGTCGATTTATGAGTTACAATGAGTTATTTATGAGTTACAATCTGCACCAATGTCTCATAAGCTCAAAACTATATTGGAAGGGCTTCAGGCATATAGTTACAAATAAGTCACATTTTTTAAGAGTACCAAACTGAGCAACAAAAGTGATTTTCTATATTATGTTACTGGAAAATCCAGGAAGTGGTAAAGTAACAAGATGGAAACGATACTGAAGGACAATTTGATGTAAATATATCATTTTTTGAAAAAAAAAAGTGTGGTTTGTTATTAAATTGCACGGAGACCTTCATTTAATGAAATTTCCGTGATGTGGCAAAAATTTCAGGACTCGTCATTTAGGCACAATTGCACTGAATTGCATGGTAGCAAACTTTTTCGTCTATAACAAGTGTTTTGAGATAATTTCTCTTGTAGACTAGTGATTCGATTACATATAAGAAACTTACTACTGCACCAAACTGCATACTGTATTTTCAAATTAGCAAAATCGCATTTTTCTCATTGTGTAACACCAAAGTAAGTCAAGATATATGAAACTCACATAACAACAAAATTATTTTTATAGCGGAGCATATCAAACCAACTTCTCTTGTTGCTTAGTAGAAAGATAAGGAACTAGAATAAAATCGAGGACTAATGAAAAAAAATACTTACTCTAAGTAAGGATGCCTCAAATTGGAATATGACGAACTATTAACCCTCTCTATATTCGGGTCGGTTGAATTTGAAAAATCAGGGCTGCTTCGAGTATGCGAGTAGTACCCTTGACTAGGAGTAGGAGACCCTGAAACCCTTGATGGGTCCCAATCCCTGGGACTAGGTGGTGTGTTACTGGGAGATATCGAATCCAACGAATCGGGAGTGGCGCTTCGACTTCTGGTACCGCCACTCGAAGACTGCTTGTTACCAAAAGTGAAAAAAAAAAAAATTTGACACATTCAACCAATGAACCAAATTTTTTTAGCACAAAAAAACACGAAAATTTAAAAGTTTCTTGCCTCGCTGTTTTGAGGAAAAACTTCTCGTACATCACGAATTCTAGATTTAGGAAGTTTCCTCTTGCGGACGGTTGTTTTGAATGTAGTAATTTTCTTTTTCACAACCGCAGCCTGGTGATGGGTGAGTGACATGAATAGCATTCCCAGATTCTCTTCATCCACATCTTTACCAGCTAAAAAGTAAAGTACCACCAAAAAAAAAATAATAATTAAAGTGTCAGAAAGTAATTGTCAAGCTAGAATTTCAAAAGAATTATTTCACAGAAGATTAAAAACTCCAAGTTCCCTGTTGGTTTGCCACATTTCATCGAGATTATCTTTACAAGTAAAATTATTTCAATTTTGGAACTTTCTACGCACAAATCCACTTCATAGTAACATGAATCACTGCAATTAAAACTTAAACCTGCATACAGTACCAAATATAAATTTCCAAAATAATTTTAGTAAATATGTAATATATATATCAAGCGTCCCGAAAGTTCCTGTCTATTTGGTAAAATAAAGTAAGTTTAAAATGAATGTCTCAAAGACATTAGTATACAAAATATAGGTGTTTACACAGTGCTATAACGTTTTATAGTTCATTGATTATGCTTTTTGTTTCATCAAAAGTAACTTCTGAAATGCTTGTAAATGTTTTGCAATGCATCTAGAGTCGAATGATCTGAATGGTTTATGGGGTTTGTAGACACTCAAATGATGCAGTTTACATGTGTAAAATGTGTATACATTTTGATCTTTGTATGCAAGTTGAGACTTTTTCTCAGATTAAGTAAGTCATATTAAAAGTACAAGTTTACCATTAAAACATTTAATCGAAATCCACCTAATTTTGTCTAAGATAACGAATTTAGGTACCCTCGGCATATTTCCTGTATTACCAACTCAAAAGATCACGTAACGTTATCATGGATTAACAGTATTTTTAGAAATAAGGAAAAACTTTTTGTAACACAAAACAAAGAACTTCCATTTCCAAGTTAAAAGTTTACTTAATAATTCCTGTGCAAAATCAAACTATTTTCCTTCTGACGTTACATTAATAAAAAACAAATAACAAAAATAAAAAATAACTATGGGCATAACTACCTCACCACATTCATATTTAGAACTGTACACATAGTTTCATATCCAAGTAAGTCCAGCAATTAACTGTTGTTCATGAAAATCTGTTCTCCAATGAGGACAAATGCTAAACTGTTCGATGGATCATGTGTAGAATGTCACAATCAATCAAAGTTCTAGATCCTTCAAAAACATACTCCAATTGTCTGCAAACCTAGAAAAATTACCTCACACATAACTTTAAAAAGTAGAGCTCTCTAATGACAACAACTGACTATTAATCGCAAGTATGTAGTTTTAACCATTCCTTGGTACTTATGTAGATTGTGACAAAGTTCTACTAATGTATATGTGTAGATGTAGAATGTCATAAGTTCTAGACACTCCATTTATCTGAAAAATCTAGAAAAATTACCTCATCCACAACTTAAAAATATAGATCAATTGCGACTTTCAGCTTCATACATCATAAAAATAAAATATAAAACAACCATTAACCCAAACAACCACAAAAAAATAAAAAGATAATCGTAATCGTACCTACTTAACACACCAAGATCTAAGCAAGCAAAACAAGAAGAAACAACACCTTCTCACCTTCTATGTTGGTGACCAGTGAATCAAAGCCAATATCCCTGAGCCACTGAGCTTCAAAATCAGCTTCTGTGGCCATAGAGGAACCATACAGCACATCCAACAGCGAATGAAATCAAAGATGGCAAAAGAGAAGAAAAGAACCATTTAACTTAGCCAAGTTATTTCTAAACATCCAGAACTTATCCAAATAAAAATCAAACTAATGAAGGGGGGAAAAAAAGTGAGAAATAAAAATTCGCAGCGAGGTTGAATGAAGGGGAACTTATAAATCATTACGCTCAGTCTCGATCAAACTTCGGAACAAGTGACATACATCACGACCATCGTGTAGCATGTAGCATTTGTTTGAAGTTAATCAAGTCAGTTGTGTAAGCTAAGAATACAAAACCAATCCAATGTAAGCGTTTCATATGTACAAGAGCTCTCGATTTATTTTTAGAGTTATAAATCTGACATAAAACAAAAATTAGAATATATTCAATTCATATTTCCTTGAAGTGGTAAAACTTCAGCGTTTAGTCACTTATGTACCACTATACATAAGTGCGTAGTAGCTTAATAGTAACTTAATTTCTTACTTATAACGAGTACATATATGGTAAAATCTCTCTCATAAGAATAAAATTGAGTATATGGAACTCGGATAAATCGAGGACTCCTTATAAAAGTATAAAATAAAAAATAATCCAGAACAAGCAAAACCGCAATAACATGGGTTAGTGAGTACTAACAAGCGCAAATTGATAACCTGAAACACTCAATGCAGTAGAAGCTATGTGAACTTTTTGGGTTTGATGAGAACGACGTCTCAAATTTCAGTGTGTTCTAAATAAGAACACCGAAGCATTAACATTAGACACGTTTCACTAATGTTTAAAAAAACATGAACAGTCAGCTCTTGATCTCATTCTCCAAAAAATAAATAAAAATAAATCCATGAAAATCTTCAGCCAAGTGCTTTATCCAACGCCAACTCTACCTGTTCCGTATTTGGCACTGTCATCTTCACTATTTTCTTCCCAAGGCTTTGTTTGATCGATTATCAGACATTCGTTGAAATAATCGGCAAAATCCTGGGAGTTATTGGTCTCCATACTGGAAGTTCCACACAATCTGAAACACAAACAAAGAAATATGTTCATCAAAGAGCACCAAAGATGGTCTGTGGTTAAGTCCACATTACCCTTGCAGAACAATAAAATACTACAAGCAATGGTATGACATTTAACCATGGAAATTGAGAAGTAAAAAACAGATGCAATATTATACATATATTCGAAAATCTTTTCATCCAAAAATAGGTGACACCAGTGTAGACAATGTATGACACCACATATCTGCAATACATTGTATTAAAAATATGGATTTTAATAGTCCATGTTTAGCGCTTTGTGCCATGTAACACTTTACCAAATCACTAGCATAGATGAGCAAATGTGAAATTTGTATTAATATCGCTAGAGTAGCTTAAGCCTACCACCTGTTGAATGAGTTATATTCATGTGCTTCACAGTCGACAGAAAAACGACTCTTTCCACACTATCTGAGAACACTGCTGTGTCGCGAATGTATTAATACATCCATTTGGAGTAAGAACTAACTTCCTGCCAAATTTCAACTTCCTAGTCTTTGTGGTTACAGATTCGCTCACCACGGCTATACAGTGGAACCGGGTTCACTTTGGGACTAGTGCTTTTTGATGACAGTTACCGGTTGATTGCATTAAACAATGAAAATTAAACATTAAGCTGTGTTTTGGGACCGACTGGTATAGGCTATAAGAATAGCCGATTGATAACATTATCCGTAATTATAATAACCATTTTCCACTGTATCAAGATTACAGACATTTTATTTTTAAGGATTAGGCTTCGTGTATTCCGATAATATCAAACTACAAAAACAATCAAGATTATGAAATCTCAGATTCAAGTTGTAACCATATTCTTCTAAATTTATTTTTTAATCAAGTATTGTGTTGGTAAAAAGATATTCCTATGTTTACTATGTCATAATATTTTCGGATGAGAACCATCTTGGTTTAAAAATTTAGTACAAAACCATTACTACCTTGTTACCGAAAACTTTAATAACTTCAAAGCCCAAACTTTCACAAAATAAAAAAGTAAATGAAACTAAACCCAACTATTATATCATATTTTTTTTTTCTACTTGGACACCTAATTGAGAAAAACACAATCAGGAAATTTCAGTATCTGAAGATGAAAAAGAAAAATAACGAAGAGGAGGATAAGGAAAACAAAAGTGAAAGATGCAATAAAACGTGATGATTTTCCTGTCTACTTTGTATTTTTTTTTTCCAACTTATGATGGCATTTGAAGAAGAAGTTAGGACAGCAACCTTGCCCAATCACAACTGCCTGGGAGTTTAATGACTTCTGGCAATGTGGTTATCTGTTAATCGGCTTGTTAGACCATTTCTTTTGATAAACAAGTTATTTTTTTCTCTTCTTTTATGCACGCGACAGTCATACAAATAAAAGCACTCTGGTAATACGCTTTATGAAACTTCAACGTCAAAATTACCATACAGACAATCTGTTAAGTCACATGGCTACCAATGCGATATACAAGCGTCAAATCAGATTCCACACCAAAGTCTGAATCAAAATCCCAAAAAGAAATTCCATAATATACTTTCTTACATTTAAATATTTCAAGAATTAGAACCAGACCATGATGCATTTCAAGAAATCCAAATAGCTCACAAAAAATTCATAATTTTCAATGCGCTATATGCACTTGATGCCAACTTCACCAAGCTCAAAATTTAAAGAAAAGAAAATATGTAGAAAATTATTCAATAGTCTCAAGCACGTAATTGCAAGACTTTTGGATCAGCTCGTGCTTGCATTTTAGAAATCCATTTATGACAAATAAAATCCAAAACTTCCTCCTATGTGATCGCAATTACCAATTAGCTGAGGAAGTTTTAGAGCAAAACAAAAGGTCGTAAAGAGTGGTAGCCAAGAGTGCATGGTTCAAATACATTAACAATGTAACAAGAATGGAATATTTGGTTTCGCAAAACATGTCGGTACATTTCAACAACATGTACGCGATAAAAGAGTTATTCATCATCACCCCCCCCCC
>JAQIWH010002869.1:0-22359 GCA_034695005.1 Cryptops parisi | reverse complement strand
ACTGGAGATGACAGTATACTTTCAATTCCTAGCTCACTCACAAACTCACAATTGGAGCTTAATATGAAGAGCATCAAAAAACACTCACTATACATTTTTAATGTAGAGTCAAGACAATATTACATATACAATATATATTTAATATATATATATATAGTAATATATCTGGCCTATTTATATATATTTTCAATTATGAACTTGAAAGGTTCGATTCTTTAGGGCTAAACCTGATGGCCAAATTTCGCCCTTGAGTGAATCGTTTTTTTAACGTTGTAATAAAACAAAGATGAAACGTGTAGTCAAAGCAAAACATTCACAACATTCTAAATTCCAAAAATTTTGAGTTGATGCAAAAACATGTTTACGTTATGAATTATATATATAAAAAAATAATCCTCGTAAAAACCGAGACCTGGTAAGTTGTTGTTCTTCACCGTTCACACATTTTAAAACACAGACAAAAAATATATATATAAATAAAATCCATTTTAACATTCATATAGAATAGTCAGTCGCCCACATAGGCGAACCAAGGTGCACATAATTTAGTTATGAAGAGACAACTATACGAGATGAGTCACGCCTTTTCTCATTACAGTTCCTTATAGTGTGTGTTAAAACGCGAAATATACTCACACCATTTATGTTTCTACTGCAGTATATTAAAAAAAAAATCATCATCATCATAAATAATATAATGATAATAACTTTAAAATAAAAACGGTGGGAAATTTTTGTTAACAATCTTTGCAAATTGAAAAATTCCATTGTCAACGTTCATTAATTCTCTTATGTGAAAACCTATGAGGAATGACAAAAAAAATGTATTCTTAAAAAATTGTGAAAATGATAATTTGGGGTTAAATGCTCGAACTCGCTTGTGGCGCTATTTGCTTGTATTGGGTTTGGAGACTAGATTAGATTAATTAAACAAAAAAAACGTATTAATTGTATAATTAACGAATCTATATATTTTCAAGTAATTCGACAAAAAACATGCCGAGTTCAGTATCGATAGCTTGTTTTTTGAAAAAATTATCAAAACATTAAAAACTGAACAGTGAAACGAACAGCTTAAAAAGTTCACATTCGATCCAAAATGGTAATACTGTAGTTCCACAAGCAGGCTTCTTGGTCACTACATTGCGCCGTGGCTCACTGTTTCGCCTAATCCTGTTTCACCTAAAAATAATTGCTTCGACTCACCTGTTTTGTTTTGTTTTTTAGACGGAACCGGAATTTCTATTTCGCTTTCAATAAACTTTAAGTTTATTGAAAGAAGGATGATATTGGGTGGTTAGGTTAAATTATGTTTTTAGGTTTATACTTAGTTCATTGTTAGCATGTTCAATGTGCAAAACTCCATGTACACGTT
This sequence comes from Cryptops parisi, assembly GCA_034695005.1. NCBI lineage: Eukaryota > Metazoa > Arthropoda > Chilopoda > Scolopendromorpha > Cryptopidae > Cryptops > Cryptops parisi. Next base: position 20,984 of record JAQIWH010002869.1, on the reverse strand, counting down.
GTTCCTAGGCGAAATAGGAATTCCGGTTTCGTTTAAAAAACAAAACAAACAGGTTAGTCGAAATAATTATTTTTAAGCGAAACAAGATTAGGCGAAACAGGGTGCGCCCCATTGCCTACAACTTTAATTGTTTAACATGCCAAAATCCAGATGTTATTCGAGTGGTTTATATAGAATAGAAGTATAAAATAATATTCAAATTTCAATTGGAAAGATTACTTTTTTGAGTTCTCATTACTCAAACACTCTTAATTCAGAACTGGTGACATAAGTGACCATTTACTGTAACGTAAGTGAACGATATTTGATTATTTTTATTTTAAACAAAGTATTTTAAATACTGTACCCCAAACAAATCTTTGAGCACAAGACTTCTTTATCTAAATTGACAAGAAGTTATATTTCTCAAATCATGAAAATAAAACAGGAATAAAATTGCCAGCTCAACCTTCATAAAGTACTGTCCACATTTCATCTAACAGTAACATTTTATATTTTAATTCATCATTCACAATAAATAAATTCATCAAACCGCCGATGAGAAAGTTAACATAATAATAGCATAACTTATGCCTAGTTAACATAACATGTCTAAGGGGCATTGTAAAATGGAGGGTAAAACTAATAAATTACTGTGAAATCGAAATTTCAGAGTATTCAAAATTCTCTGAATGTAACGTAAAGTGACCGTGGAATGACCCGTCTTCGCAATACCTAAACACTATTAAACGGAACAAACAGGACCAATCCAACACACACATGTGGTCAACTTATAAAACAACAAAGTATAGAGACAACAACGATGACAAAAAAAAAACAAAACAGCTTGTTACCAAAAGACAATGGTAACAAGTTGGTTTTGTGTTTTCGCAAAAAGCCAATTTTTTTTGGCTAAACCAATCAACTACTTCAAAACTCAACAACGTTTCCATCTAGTAGCACCGAGGTGAATAGACTGTTTCCATGATGATGGAAAGACTAAACACATTAGTATGCATCGCTTATGACTTGGAACGAGATTGATGCACTATAGGCAGCATAATACCTGCAGTAGTAGTAGTTAGTGACCACCTATTTTCATTTCCTGTTTACCACAAAACGAATTTTTTCCCCCCCTAACAGCTAAATCTTTTAACTTTATATCGTGAAATATAAATCTCGATGGGAATGACATGTTATGCAATCTCTGTGGATAAAACACGAAGAAAAAACACCTTCCGATCCGAAAGGTGAAACACACAAACAAACGAACAAGCTCTCAAAATTCACCAACTGCATTCTTTTCATTCAAGTACCAAGCGCTTCCATGTACAGTGGAATCCGGTTATTATGATCACTTTGAGACGAGAGTTCTTTGATAACGATAACCGGCTGATAACATTAAACGATGAATGAAGAACATCAACTGGGACCAACTGATTATGATGATAATAGCCGATTGATAACATTAACAGATTATTATAACAACAACTACAGTGGAGTGTTGCGGATGCTCAGAATCGCATGTTAGTTTCCCATTGTTGTAAATAAACGTACATACATATACTTATTATGCATAGTTTACTATATATAGTTCATTCTTAGTGTTGAGTGTAAAACAGATTCATCTGGAGAAACACTTAATGAAAGATTTTTAACCAAAAAAGAAGCTCTCGTTTATTTTCCCCACAACAGATACAAATGCAACATTACTAGGAACACCATGTATACTTTTGTATACATGTACGATATATATATAAAAGTATTTGTATACACAGTATGGAAAAATCTCAAGTGAAAGCAAGTTGTTCATATGAAATTTTGCTAATACACAAGAGAAATTCTTCCAGATGCTCGTTATAAAGCAAGAGAAAATTTCGTTATTATATGCGATTTTGTGCGGTGAATCGGCAACGCGCAAGTGACTGAACGGTTGAATTTTTCCACTTCATGGAAATTTCGATACAGTGGTACCGAATTTCGGTACAGTGGAACCGAACCTCTATATTCGTCAAATACAATATTCGTCACTTTTTTTTTTTCGGCAAAATAATGCTCCAATGTTGGTCCAAACATCCAATATTCTTCACAATCAACGGTCACGAAAAGTTCAGTTTTCAAGAACAACATCATAAAATAATTAAAAAGCAATCTATCGTACTAATGATGTCATGTGAAGGCTTGACAGTAAGACTTGGCAACAAGACTCGAGTGAATTCACAAAGTATCTGCAACTGATTCTATATTCGTCAGTTCTTTTGGAACGCACTAACGACGAATAAAGAGGTTCCACTGTAACTGCACGCGGTTTTCGATTTATGCGATACTTACGCGAAACGTAACCCTCGTATATGAATGGCTTCGGGCGATATAATGATAAGCCACACTTTTTCCGAAAAGACATTTTTATACATCAAACTGTGCCTCAGTACCGCGTTTCTAGCTAGTTACTTAACCAAGAGCTTTTCATTTTCTGGAAAAATCCACTAGCTGGATTTTCCAGAAAATGACAGCATAATATAGTAGAGAATCACCTTGTTGCTCATCATGGTATACTCTATGTAGTTTCTCACCAGAAAAACGACTCTCCTGAACAATTTAAAAAATAAAATAAAATGTGGTGGCTTATCATTATACTGCCCGAAAGAAGCCCTTCATATATATATAAACTGTGAATACGCACTCACACATATATAACCTAAAATATAAATAATATATGTATATAGCATATTGAAATAGTTCTAAAAAATTAAGCTTATTCTAACAAGAGAAGAGATCATCTTCAAAGAAGAAGTCCAACTTTGGAGAGTTTCCCAACCATTTTTTACTGCTAGTTAGCGTCGTCTTTCCCTTGATTAAAAACCATCCCCTTATGTGCCTATTTCTTTTGTTGTTTCGCAACTAACTAGTTTTTTCCAACCATTGGCAGAACAGGTTAACGATTTGGGTCGAAAGGAACGCAAAACAAAAACCAAACAAACAAAATTAAACTCAAGCAGTTAATAGCAGTCAGCGCTGGTTTGGCGACACATCCAATTTTCGAGTGGGTAGTTAAACCGGCTGTTAACGAGACTTTAAGGCTTTAGTTAAAGGGGCTTTAAGCTTTAACTAGAAGAAAAAAAACAAAACACAACTCAAACAACAAACAAAACCAAGTTCGCTAAATGTCATGTTAAATGAAAAAGGAGAACGTTGAACCTCTTTCTACTAGTTAAAAAAGGGTTTAACCAGATTTTACGACTTATCCACCAATTGCACGAGTACGTCGCGTTTTGCGAAAATTAGCCTCCAAGTGTCTCGCAGAATCCAATAAAGACGAATTTATTACAATTGCTCGTAATGCCGGTCACATTAATTCGACTAGTTTGCAATTTTTTTTTTTTATATGTTGGTCTTTAAACCATGCATCTAATCTTCCTCGACCCTAATCATAAAGTTATTGCCTTAAACAACGATTACTAATCGAAAGCGCACACAAGTCAAAGACGATCGAATCGTTAAACTGTTAACTAAAATGCACTCGATTCCTAAACAAAAAATCTACACAGCAAGACCAAGCCTCCTTTCACTCGCTGTGAAAAATGTCTCATTTCTTCTTAGTATCGTCGAATAAGGGTGCGTTCATACATGGATCACCCTGTATAAACAACTTCAAACGTCCGATCCGATTCTGGCTTCAACATACACATTTTCATTTACATTATATTTTCATTATAATCTAACCAGTGAAAATTAACTTTAAAACAGCCTTACACACACACTTATACCACTTAATACACAGGGTGAGCCAAAAGTTACGACGACGTTACCACTAGACACCTGTACTGACAAACCAATTGCTAACAAACGAAAATATTCTTTTACTCATCTAACTTACAAGCAGTGCTGTTTTTCAGCGAATACTTTAACTTTTGTCGATATTATTTCGATTTACATCGATAATCTATCGATATTTTTTTTTATCAATTTTGATCGCGCCTAACTTTTTCATTATTTTTAGAAAAATAGCACTGCTTACAAGCATAATAACTCATATAAATACAATATTAAACAATAATCACATTTTGCAAACTCGATTTATGCGAGTTCATAAAAATTGATTATTCTGTGACAAAAGATTCCCACCCAACGTCATGAGTGATGAAAGCTCGTTATTAGGCAAATTTTTGTGCGACGGTATAATTAATTGTCTAAACGCTGAAATTTCACCGCCTCCATTTCGACGGATGAGAGACTTGCTCAGAATATCTTTTGCTTGAACCCTGGACGAACAAATGTGCGTCCAAGTTTAAACCAAGAACCTCTTAAAACTGTTCAAGTTAAAAGTTGTCCTATACAAGATTCTACACAAGGCGGGCATCCAATAGATTTGAATAAACAACTGGGTCCAATGAGACAATTATTATTATTATCATCATTAATACAAGTAAAGTATAACAAAAATATATATGAATGAGCATGTTATTTGGGGTCTCCAGTGTCAAAAATATTACGTTAGAGCCAATCACAGCTCAAGTTTCATTGTTCGATAATAAGCCGTTTCTTAGGTTATCTCACGTGTGCGTCTTATAATCGGGTGCGTCCCACACGATTCAATTTTTTTTACTCAAACCCCTAAAAAAAAGTCGCGTCTTTTATATTCGGGTGCGTCTTATGTTCGCAAAAAATACGACGACACGTTTCGGCGAGAAAAATCCTCGACCATGAGAATTTCCCTTTTATTCGCTGGCTTCGCTGTCTGAAGGAATGGTACCTGGCAAACCTGTCACTTTCGGAGAAAAACACTAACTCAAAACGGGTGACAAGCAACTTGTCGGCGCTATAGGTCAAACCACAGTGGGAGAGCCGCGTTTTACGACCGGTGGAAACCAATACTATTCCACCACGTGGACGGGCAGTGGTGGTTCTCAATGGCCAAAGTCTTTTCTAATTATATCCCATTGGCCGTCTAAAAATAGAACGGCTTTTAAGGAAGACAGGTAGTAAACACTTCATCCCATAAAAACCCGCAGCAGAAAAAAGAGAGATTGCTTTCCAACCAAGGATAGCAACTTGTTGATTCGTTCCCCGAACTGCAACGAGTTCAAAGATCGCTTTCCAACGCATCGAGTGCAAAAATACATGCAACATGTTAGTCGACGTTCGAAGAAGAAGAAAAAAAAACTCATCGCTCGGTGAAACCGTCTCATTTTAACGACGACGTGAAAAGAATTACAACGACCGACCGCAACAGCGGCAAACCGTTTAACCAATGTTAGTTAACGTGTTCTACGATGTTAGTTGCTACTTGTTAAACAAGTTAAGTTACGTTGTTCGCCCCACGCAACCTACACGGGCACGAAGCGATGTTGTAACAAGATGGAAACGATGTTCACTACTCACCGGTTCGACGATCCCCGTTTGCGATTTTCCGAGACCCGTACCTTCGGACCACCCCATTTTCTTCAACATCTTGAAGCCCTTGTTGTTGCCGCGTATTGCTCTAAAAAAAAAATAACATGCATAAAAAATTAGCAATAATTAAAAAAATAAAAAAGACGTCAAAAAAGTGATCTGAGAAATCATTACAAAAAATTTTAATACTTAAAAACCGCATTTCGCCATTATACAGGGTGTTCCTAAAAGTTATAATCAAATTTTAATCGCAGTTGCTACGCATCTCGAAACAAAGCAAAAAAAGTCCATATGAACATGGGTCCAGAAATTCATATCTATTTTCAATACCTACTGAGTATGAGACAACGCCTATGAAATTATGTGACTTCACCCTGTGTTATCTCGAAAAGAAAGCACTTTTGGACTCATGTTCATATGGAGTGTTTGCTTTTTTTTAATAGATGCATATCATCTGTGATTGAAATTTCACTAGACCTTCCAGGAACATCCTGTGTAATATAGCTTGCAATAATAATAATAATAATAATACACAAAGTACTTACTGATCGATTGAAGCCGATTCCGTCTTCTCGTATGGATTACTACTGCCTTTTACTTTCCGCCGCTTTTCAGCTCGATCGGTGTAATTCACATTTGAAGAATCAACCGCAGGATTTTCATAGGCAGCAGCCTGTTCAAATACAAAATGGCAAGCACCAATGAAACATTACTAACAAATATAATTAAACACACCTTACTGCATATGGTAATACCCCCAACAAAAGACCAACTACAAGCTTCACGTATTCAAAAGCTGTTGTTACCAAACCACAAATGATGTTATCTACAGCAACAACTGTACAGGGTGAGTCAAAAAGATGTCACCACTTACAGGAGTTGAACCAAAATAATGGACTACTGATTTTAAGGCTGAATTTTTCCACTAGATTAAAACTACACAAAAGCTCAAATTACTGAAATACCTCTTTTGAATGTGTTTAGACTTCTAGTAATACATTTTATTCCACATTTTTCGCGTAGTTTTTGTCAGAATTCAAGAATGAATAACAATACAAAACACCTTCAAAAAATAAAAAAGGAAACTGCAGAATGGTTGAGAGCATCGGTAACAAAAACACCGCTCAAATTTCAATGCTTCAAGAACTGGTCACCAAGCTCATGACTGCATCAAGGAAAGACAAGTTTAAACAAAAGTACTAGCAGTATCCAACTAGCCCCGTTTCGACCAAGACAATGCATTCTTAAAGCTATTAATAATACCAAAAGAGAGCCAACTCCATATTAAAAACAATAACAATAAGTGACAATTACAATAGCGTTTCCTTTATTGTTCAATTGTGTGTCCAACCTCTGTACATGCTTATATATGTTACAGTCAACACCCAAATTCAGTTGAAATCCCGTTTTCTTAATCCAAACTAGGTTTAGCCGAGATTATTTCTATGTATAGAAATAATCTTGGTTTAGCAAAGCGCTTTGGTAAATTCTAATTTTACCTAGTCAAAACTAGAATTTGATTTTACGACTAATATTCACTACATAATCCTTCCTCGTTCTTATTAAGCTGACCTAATTTTTACCTAAATAAACTAATCCTAACTTAATCTTAACTAAATAGGTTTGGCTGGATTAGATTAGTTGGTTAGTTTAGTTCAATGAGAACGAGTATTAACCGAGAGAATTTGAGTTAATACTAAGTGTTAAATGCCTTGTGAATTCCAGTTTTGACTAGGTGAAATTAGAATTGAATAAAGCACTGCTCAAGTTACTTTGGACTAGGAAAAATAGGTTTTAGCCGATTTTGGATATTTACTGCAACATTGATTACATAATACACACATTTCAATCCCTTACAAGTGGTAACTATTTTTTTTACTCACACTGTACACTATCCCTAAAATACATAACAAAATATATATTGACCTGTAATCCAAACTTTCTTTTTATTTGTTTCAACTCTTTCCGTCGCAGTTTTTCTTTTTCATCTTTGCTTAAAATCACTGTGAATGCACGCCAAAAAAAATAAATAATCAATGAACAACTTATCACAGACAATTCTACGCAACGATACACGTCCATTTTTCTTTTAAAAGCATCATCCAACAAACAACACACCTGTCGCTTTTGGTTTTTCCAATTCCAAAATAGCCTTCACGAGTCCAGGTTCACACTGGTCGCATGTCTCGTGTCCGATGTGAATGTGACAACGCAAAGTGACGGTAGGAAATTCCAAAAGATCCTCATGATTTAGGACAAAACAATCGCTCTTTTGTTTCGGCTGAAATTAATTGATAAATTGAAATCGTTTTTAATATCATTATGATAATCTGCGATCACACTTTAAAACTGGCATATTACCTCGGACAAGCGAGATCCATTCAAGACCGTTCCATTTTGGCTTCCAACATCCACGATGGTGTAACATTTTTCTTCTTCGTTGTACATTACACTTGCGTGAACCTAAATGAATTGAAACAGTAGTGTTACAAACGCCAATAAATAAATAAAATAAATAAATAAATGAATAAAAATTATCACCAAAAGCTCTTGAATACCTTACTAATCTGGATATCGGGTAAGCAGATGTCATTGTTTTTTTCCCTTCCGATCGTCGCTCCAGAACAAGTGATGATGAATAGGGTTCCTTCGGGGATTCTTTCGACTTCGCTTTTTTCAACCATACACCGAATGCACGGTGGAATCAGATTCACGTTGTCTGCATTTCGAATAAAACGAAAACCAAATCAATATAAATCGACAACTTTTAATTCTACTCGAAATCGCAAATCAAAGTATGTTACCTTCCGCATCATTTTCAGACTCGGATTCTTCCTCCGAACTCGAAGAACATTCTCCTTCTGCAACCAAACATTGCACTTTGGAATCTTTGGTAGCACTATAATTGGTTATACAGGGTGTGCACCATGACATGCCTACATTTTAATCACATACAGTTTGAAGGTTAATATCACACAATTTGTGCTCCAAGTCACCATTTTGGAAATGACCGACTGCAGTGCCATTGTGGCTCTGACACACACTACAAAACTTCCACATAAAATTGTTCTAGTTTCTGCTTCCGTTCCACCAAACACCACATCTGCATAACTCTATATGAAAAAACAATAGACTTTCCAAACGTTGACATCTCATAGCGGACACCCTGTACAGCTCTCTTCACCAAAATTACCAATAAAAATTACTGAAAATGACAAAAATTACCTTCAGCAGGTTCGTCGTCAGAATCATCCAACTCGATAATCTCGATATCGTTGGTCGATTTGCTCTTCTTTGATTTTTTCTTATTTCCCGATTCATCTTTAACATGTTTATCCTAAAAGGTGAAGATGTTAACTTCATTTAAATGTTATAAAACATGCTCAACTAAAGTTCACTTTAACAAGAATTAATTTCTCCCCAAACGAATAACTATAACACAGATAACGACGCCCTAATCAAATCCACCACTAACATGTATCCATATAACAGTCAATCAAACAAAATACGACTGTCACCACTATCGGATTTATGGGGGGTGGTATAGGAGGGTTCAAAACCATCCCAGAAAACATTTAGTTCATTTATGTGTTTAATGCTGTTTGGATGTTTTCATCGAAAAAAATGGCAAAAACGGCTAAATTGTGCATTTTTAGATCTAAACATTCAAAACATTAATTTAGAGCTTGATTTGCTACGAAAAGACCGTAATTTTTAAACATATTCGTCATAAAATTTCAGGTGCCTCCCCCCCCCCCATTCACTGACGGTCACTTACTTTTTTCTTTGTTTTATCCTTTTTCGATTTGTGTTTGTCGTATTTCTTGTGTTTCTTTTCTACGTCTTCGCTAACTACTTCGTCCGTTGTTACGTTGTTGCTGAACTGGGTCAAGTCAACTTGCGAATGAAATTTGTACGTTTGGGTTTCCGGATCGAGAGAATAGTAAGTTCCGCTGTCCGAGTGATAATATAGCGAATTGACCTGAAAACAAAGCCATGCCCGTTTGTATTTCCGTCCCAAAACTGTGTTCGACAAGAATAAGGAGAAAATGAAAATATCGAACACCCATCTTACAGGATCGTAATAATATCCTGTAGCACTATCGTAATAATAACCCGAAGTTTCGTCAAAAACAAAATTGGTCTGTTGTATTGCTTCTGTAGCTGCAGCTCGCACGCAGTCGGCAATAGACATCTGTTGAATAAATAAATTTACATAATTAAACAGGCCTACAGGGTGTTCCTGAAGTTCTAATCCAATTTTAACCACAGATGCTACACATCAAATCAAAGCAAAAAAAAGTCCACACGAGTCTGAAAATGCACACCTACAGCGATCATGAGGCAATAAGTCACTTCAGACCCTGCTTTATCTCAGAAGGGAATCTTTGTGACTAAAATTTGACTAGATCTTTCAGGAACACCCTGTATAATAATTGTAAGTGATTTTTATAATTTCTCACTTGCTGATTTTCCGATTGCGCTAACCACGAATTGTCTTTCGTCGGCTCTGAAACGACAAATACATTTATCATAATTTTTAGAGCAACTCTACAATAATGTTATATCAAAAAAAAAGTAATCTAGGACTTTAGGTTGTTCAATGTCACAATTACTGAAAACATGAGGCTGTTATTAACTAACTGAAGCAAGTGAACATAAACAATCATAAAGTAAACGTGTTTTAAACTAACTTAAACTGCGCATGATTTAGGTTCGTTAACAACAACCTCATGTTTTTAGCAATTCCGCCATTGAACAACCTAAACTCCTAGGTGACCAAAAACATTTCTTACCGTCCGCATCGATCCATTCTGTCTGCGTGTTAGCGTCGACGCCTTTCTGCGCTTTACGGTGACATTCCAAACTGCTGCTGAGGGACTTGATTTGTTCCAGCAAATCTTCATTATACTTTTCGGTCTTTTGCAAGAGTCGTTCACTTCTCTCCAACTTCTTCGTCAGCGTCTTTAGTTCCTTGTTCTTCGTTTCGATTTCTTCATTCAAACGATGAATCGTTTCATCTTGGGATTTCGCAGGTGGATCCATGTCTGGAAACGCAAAACTATTTTATCGCATGCTGACGTAGCCATAAACGCACTAGATTTTTATAAAGATCGAGTCCCGCATTTTGACAATTTTGGTTTCAGTGCCGCCAATTTGAGGACGTAAAATGCATGTTCCTCCAGGATAAACTTTAGTTTTAGGTTGGTGGGCGGAGTTTAGATAAAATATCGTTAACATAAATAGTATAAATTGTAATGTTAATGTTTTTACCTAACCTAACCTAGTGTTATGGGTGTAGATACCAGGTTAGATTAAATTAATTAAAAATTACAAAATATACCATTTCTGTTACCAATATTTTATCTAAACTCCGCCCACCAACCTAAAAGCAAAGTTTACCTTTTTCAGTTAATCTACACAATTGTTTAGAGTAGGCCTACATTATTGTTAATCTCGAAATCAAAATTTTTTTTTCATTAGGTAACTTGGCAGTTAATTGCAAAAAACATTTTATTAACTAACTTTACTCCAATCTGTCAATGTCAACGCGATAACAGCTTATATAACTGATCAATCTACACTGCTGTCACAACAATTATCTACTAGACGGGTGCACACATGTGAATCACCCTGTACAAAACCTCATTGGCAAAACTCACCCTTTGGCTCCTTCAATGTGACGCATCCAAATGTCATTTATTAAAGTTGTCATCCTGCAAACAGAAAACAACGCTTCCATTACTACAAGTCAGTTTACAAACGACGACGACGTTTTTTTTTGTTTTGTTTTTAACGAAAAACGAACTGCTGTAAAATCTCAGCTGGAGTAGTAGTAGCAAACAGCACTCCTAGTTCTTCTTCCTCAACGCCATAATATAAAACAACACGCGTTCCCCCACACCGCTAAAATCATCTTTCGAATCTTTCAACCACTGACCAATCGGAAGCGATGTTGAATAATCGGGTAAACAACAACGCAACGTAAAGTCGAATGCGATTGGTGGACGAGTGCAATCTTTTAAGCGCGGACCTCTTTCTCGCGTTCTACGGGAAGGTGAACGAGACGGAGGGGGAAGCCGAAGTTGAGAAAATCCAAAAATGGCGGAAGCAGCGGTAGAACCCCCTTCGACTCGATTTTTTTGCCACAAATGCACTCAGGAAATTAACCCAGTATTACCAGTGAGTATTTGCACGAGTGGCACGTGATGACGAGTTGTCGACACGATCGACATTGAACGTCAAATTTGCATTCTTAAAGGACAATTTTGATTTTTGTTGTTTGTTTTTTTACATATTATTTTTTCTTCTTCTTCTCCACCTCCTCTCTCCCAATACCGTATATATATATATTTGACGAGATGGCTGCTGCTCACGTTTTTTTGGCAACACTATGCGGTTGTGTGGCGTAGTTATACTTTTCGGTTTTCGATTAAAAAAGTCGGTTCGTGCCGGGGTTCACACATTTCACCTTTCGGAATGGAAAGATGGCCTTTTCGATTCTGTCATGTGTCCACTTTCCAATCCACCATCGGCAACAAAAAAAAAAAATATTTTGGATGTCTTATCTGAAACATCCCCTCAAAAACATGTTAACTAATCTTTCGAAATAACGTTCGAAATGTGTAGCGATAATAAAAAAAAAGGGAGGTGCTGAAATCGAATCTTCGGACAATAAATAACTAACCTATGGTGCTCACAAAGTGTCCATCAGTTACCTACTATAAAAGTGTAGGCATGTTAACACTGGGTGGTCTAAACACTAAAATTCGCTTAACATGCTGATAATCAACTTTCCTGATCGGGAAGGTGGTCATCGTCATGAATTCGATTCAGTATCGGAATCTTTTCCGCCAGTTAACGTAGCTTAACACTCAATGTTGGAAACTAAACCCTCACATCTTGTGTTCGGTTCCTCAAGTTCGTGGTGATAACGTTGACGATGAATGTGTTGTTAGTTTTCTTGTTTAGTAGTGTGAAAAACAAAATTTGAAACCACGATTTTGATGGATTAACGTTGTTGACATAGGCATAGAATATGTTAAATAGAATGATGTAGCAATTTAAATACTGATGAAATTTTAAAAACTGTCAGTCTAAAAACCGTTACAGGCAAGAATTTTATTCAGTTTCCTTCACTTGTATGGGTGTATGTGAGGTTGATGGAATGTGTTGGCAATTATTATTCAATGAAATGTTTTATTGAATAAATAATAACTCGTATAAGTAGTAACGTCTTTTTGACTGACCGTGGATCAACACATAGACCACGATGGTAATTTTTCCCATAAAAAGAAAAGTCGTTAAGATACTTGGATTATAGATAGATTACTGAGTTACAGATTATGGATACGCTCTAATTGTCATATTAACAAGAATGTATGCAACCTGATTATGAGATGTCACACTAAGTCTTTGACCGATTTTACGAAACGTTCTTATATAAAACTCGTTAATGAACGCTCTACTAATAACCACAATGCTTAAAGCAGCATCAAGTTCATAACTATAACAACGTAACCCGTGCTATATCACATGGTGGTGATGTTCTTTTTGTGTACACTTGCGTTGTACTGGTTTTTCTTGTGTGTTTTTATTTGTTGTCGTGCACGACATCATTTTCCATGGACCTTATATATAGTTTAATACTCAACCATAATAGTGTACTCTTACATACTTTGATACACGCAAGTGCGTTTTCATATACAACACGTCCTTTATTTCAGCAAATGTTTCATTCCGATTCACTTATACAGCGATCCAGTTTGTGATGTCGATTGTGTAAAAAAAATGTACGTCGACGTCGTCCACTAATATATATATTTTTTTTGTCCACTAAGGATTTCATTTGCCCAAGATGTGAAAGCGGTTTTATAGAAGAGTTAGGTCAAGGATCTGTAGATAACCCAAGGTAAATACCCAATTTTTATTAATATCATATATATCGATATTTGGTTTTAAGTTAATTAGCAACAACAACAACAAAAAATCTAAACAGAAAAGCCAAATATGATATATTTTTTTTCTCTTTTGCATCACACAGCGATAGAATTGTGTATAACTTTTCGTTCACTAGTGACTACCCCGACGATGACTCCGAGGTGGCGACTCAGTTAATGGAAGTAGGTATCAACTTGTTAACCTTCTTTTAATGCGCTACTCGTCATCGCATTCAAACGTTAGCACTAAATTCATGGGCACCGTGCACCGACCGAATAAGACAAGAAGGGATGTACCGATTATTTACCTTGTGTCAATAATGCTCCTTTCAAGATCTGGAATAATACAGTGCTCAGCGCATGGACGCCAACTTTCAACGATCAGGAAGACCGTTCGGGTGCACGTGCGGACGATTCGTTACCTTCCTCGTCACAGGGGCGGCGGACGACTAGGGGCAATTTCTATCCAACACGTGTCTCAATTCGGCGCCGCTCATCTGTCGATAGAGGGCCTACACTTGAAAAGTAAGCGTTGTTCGGGTAACGATACGTTTACAAATGCAACGCTTTATCTTATATTTATTTATTTATTTATTTATTTATGTGTTTGTATATTTTTTTGTTTTTCAGCTTAATACAACAAATATTTGCCAGTTTGACTGGTGGAGGAGGTAATGAAGTTTGCATAATGTCTGATAGGCAACTGTTGGGTTTGTGTGTTAATTTGTCTTGTTTTTAATCCAGCTGGTGGTGGCAATGCTGCTTTTCCCATGTAAGTATTAGCAGATGATTTTCAACTTTGCATGTACCGTAATTTTGCGACTATAAGATGCGTTTTATACAAGGTGCTCCCTAGCTGCATCTTACATGCATTATAATAAACACCGAGGTACGATAAAAATCATTTTTTCATATTACCGGTAGAATATAACAAAAAATAGGTGACGAGTTATTTGGGGTCTTCAGTATCCTTATTACAAAACAGTCAATCACAGCATAAGTTTCATTGTTCAGTAAGCTGTGTCTTAGGTTTATCTCGTGTGTGTATATCTTATAATCGGGTGCGTCATGTGTAATTAATTATTTTACTCAAATCCCCAAAAGTTGCATCATCTTATATTCGTGAAAATACGGTATTATTGGTAGTTTTAAGAATACTTTGCCTTGGTTGGATATATTTATGCTACGCGTATAATTGATAGATTTAAGAATGCGTTGTCTTGGTCGAATATATATTATATTTATGTTATGCTAAGCATAGCCATCTTTGGTAGATCTGATTAAGTTGGTTCAAATGCCAAATTTCATGGTAGCAAAACAAAAATGATGAAGTTGTTGTGATGGCCACGCTTGCTAAAAAAAGTTTTCCTTCGCCCTAGAAGTTTCCTAAATTTACATGGAAACCCTGGGGACTATGCGTGGGGTCGAGGGGGATTGGATGCAGTCATAACACAGGTTCGTTGTTACAACTCCTCGGAAAGAACGTTTTTGACAAAAATGAAATAAATTGTACAATTAATTTGGTTCTGCAGCTTTTAAATCAACTGGATGTAAGCGGACCTCCACCTCTCCCGAAAGAAAAAATAAGTCAGATTCCCGTAGTTCTTATTTCACAAGATCAAGTAGGTGAGTATCACACGGGTCCGGGTAGCGTTAGCCGTGGGTTGAGGTTGTCCCAAATTGACATCGTTTTATTGTCCTCTAGATAAAATTCTCCAGTGTACGGTCTGCATGGAAGATTTCAAAAATGGCGAACCAGTTCGGCGGTTATCTTGTCAACACCATTTTCATAACGACTGTATCATTCCGTGGTTAGAATTGGTAAGGGCAACTCTGGTTATACAGGGTGATTCTAACTTCCTAGTTTTCACAAGTGATGTAATGAAACATCATCTTTTAATAATATAGTCTGGAAATACCTTGTAATGAGATGGTTGTTAGTAAATAATCATCATGTTTACATTCCTCTGATTGGTGTAATTTTGTTGTATGTATTTCCAGACGAAAGTTTGTTATTAAAAAGATGTTTGATCACATGCCTTCCATCACCTGCGAAAATTAGAATCGCCCTGTAGATTGGAACGAGTTGGGAATGTAGAGTGGAGGTGTAGTGATGTTTTGTGGTTTTTTTCCTTTTGCGTAGCACGGTACCTGTCCCATCTGTCGTAAGCTTCTAAACGACGAAGAGGAAGGCATGGCATCGTCTAGTAGTCCATCACAGTCAGACACTTCATACAGTGCTAATACCTCGGCATCTCCGTCAGTGTACGATTTTAATGAAGAGTGTGATTGACTGAATTTAATTTCATGTTTTTGTGTGAGTTAATATATGAGACTGGTGGGAATTCCAGTTTTCATTAACCTTGTACAGATTTCTTTTTAAGAAACTTCAACAGAACAAACAAAAAATTAAAAAGGTTTGCAATACCTACTACTACTACTATCACAATGTGCAGAAACAAACAAAAAATAATAATAATTTCACTAGATATATCAAAAGCCTGTGATCGAGTCGAAACGTCTCTGTACTTTTTTTTCCCCGCACGCCTTCGTTTTCAATAATAATGATAATAATAATAAATCTTTTAGTTAGAAATGTAAAAAACAAAATCAAGAAAACTATTACAACTACAGTACCTAATGAGAAAAAAAAAATTTAACCGGTTAAAGGAAATCTTTAATAGTTTTACGTTGTAGCGATTCCGATTAACAAAAATCGATGCTGGGTACCCCGTTAATTAACGCATCGAAAGGCAGATGCGATAGTCGATCTTGTACAGGTATATTGAAATTGATAAAAATTCCCATGTTCATACATTGTCTAGCTCAGAGGCACAAAAGATGTTCTATGCCACATGTTATAGGATGTTATGAACTGTAAAAGTTATCATTTGGTGGTTAACGACGATGACGACCGCTGCTGCTGCTGCTTGTTCAAAGGCTTCGTAAAAATTAATTTTTCCACTCTCGATAACAAAAGACAAGAAAAATTGGTTGTAGTTAAAAAAAAAAATCGGACGAACACTATTTTTGAAAACTTATTATTCCAAAAATCGTAGAAATAATTAATAGAGCTGTATTGGCATCACTTGGGAGATCTCGATTTTTTTATAGTTGTGTTTTTTTTTTTCCATCATTCATTTTTATTTATCAACATTTTTTTTTTTTAAAAAACACTTTTTTTTTCGCAGAAACCCTTTCTGTTGATGACAAGTATGAAAAAAAAAAATTGTAAAAATTTTCATAATGGACAAAAAACAATTGAAACAAGTCATACTGGTTGTGTATTTTGTTCCAACTACGAAAAAAGAAAGTTTTTAATTTTTTTTTTTTTTGGATTGTTATAATTTTTGTTTTTTAAGGAATTATTTTTATTTTTAAATGTTAAAAACGGTAAATCAGAAGAAAAATCAAACCGCATGTTACATTGCAAACACGCTATTAGTACAACTTTGTACACCATCGGAAGAGCTTATTTTCCAAAACGTCTTCATTTCCACTTTGAATCATTTTTTGAGTTCTCTGAAAACTGCATCTGTGCATCGCCGATTAATTTACAAGTTAATTTCAAGACCTCAAAACTTATTTATTTCACACTGAAAAGCACTCATTTTGTTTTTAAAATATGAATTTTTTGGTGCACGTTTTCCATAAGCCTCCAAACAACTTATTACAGCATTTCCTACCGAAAAGAGCACACTCAAAAACCACATTTATATGCATGAATAAACAAACGAGCGAGTCCAATTAGTACTCTCGTAGTTATGTTGAAAGCATCTCTGCTTTTTATCGACACTTTTCCTGGTCACGTGTGTGATGATCTCACAAAGAATATGATGCGCCGGTTCATTTGGGCACTCTTACCCAACCAGCTACGAGTAACGTCTGATGCAGCTCTGTGATGACACATTTGCTTTTTTTGGGGGGGCGAGAGCTTAAATGTTTTCAACATTAACAAATCCCGTTTCCTGGAAAATTGTATTTCATCGACTTTAAAGACGTTTTGGAAATAAGCTCTTCAATTATAGGTCGACAATCTTTTGTTTTTTTAATTAAAAGTGAAAAACCTTTTTTTTTTAGCCATCCTACCTCCCTTCTAAATTTTATTTAATGGTTTGCTTTGTCTGTAATGTCATTTTACATGAATTTCTTAAAAATGACAAAGTTTCCACATTTCTTGCCAACCAAATCAAACTCCACAATTTGTTTCAAATGCTTAGCTTTCTCTATGTGGATTGGCCTCAAGCAACTGGGTATTGCTCAAGCAAACCATTCCAGTTTATTATTATTATATTTGTTGTATTTGAGTACGTTCTCTGGGCCGAAATCATCCGTTAAAAACACACAGGCCCGACGCTAGTTTATACTGAAATAACAACCATCGACGACGACGAAAAAAAAAGTTAATTCTAGAATAAAATATGAAGAATTAAAAATAATCACAACCTTTTAAGTTATAAGAAATATTTGCTCTTATTTATAATAAACTGCCTTGAAACATGTTACTATAGATTTCGTTTGTTTCCACACATACTCAAAAATCGTATATTTTATGAAGTGTTTTTTTTTTTTAATTTATATATATATATATACAGGGTGTCCCAAAAGTCTCCCGACGTAGGAAACGAGGAAAATAATGATGAATTTTTTCATGTACATAATAAAAACGGTGAATACCTTGTTTGTATATGTTACCAGCACTGTTTATAATCCAGGCATTCTATACAATGCCTAGCCTCTTGGCAAAATTTCTTTGAACAATTGTGTGCAGCAAATTTAAAACGCATAATTTACTCTCATAATTTTAATTGCATAATTTACTGTCATTACAATCATGCAATCTATTAAACAAAACAGTGAAATAAAACAAGCTTACAATTCCAGGCAAAGTATGAAATAACATCTTTTATAGACCTGCTTAGGTTATTATATGATGTAAAATTCAACATTTTCGCTAAAAATGAAAAACACAAACATTTAAGCTTAAACTATTTCAATGCTAATTTCATTCATTACTTAAACCAGACTCGACATTGTACAGAATGCCTCGATTTTATACATTGCTGGTACACATGTGTACAGACAAAATATTCAGTTTCTATATATATATAAAAAATTGTTGTCCCTTTTTTTTGCCTGATTTCTATATGTAGGGAAACGTTTGGGGCACCCTGTATAATTTAACATAACACCAGTTTTTTTTCCAGTTAATTTTAAATAAAAACAAAAAAGGGGATAAAAAATATCGGGAACGTCGCAGCCGACACGAATTACCGCATCTTATTTATTTTTCTTGGTTTTGTGAAGTACATTAGTGAAAGCTTGTGGCGGGGGAGCGAATTTGTTTTGCGAGATTCGGTTGATGTAATACAAGGCCACGAGCGAAAAGATGAAACTGTAAGAGAGAGATAGAGTGACATCGTATTCATATCATTTTGTTTCTTTCGACCATAAATCAACACAGGGTTTTTATAACAATAAAATAATCATTATTGGATGCCATCTTTGTTTTCCTTCGTCTCTCAAAATGTGATGAAAAGGAAAATAAATTTCTAACTAAGAAGACAAAAATATGTGTTTACTAACCAAGTGGTGATGCAAACGTTATGAACCATTCCAGAGGCGACCATCGCAAACACCAGGCAAAGCAACACTGAGACAAGAAAACTAAACTTTAGGAACACCCTGTATGAAGAAAAAAACAAAACTAGAGAGAAATCAATTTACCTTCGGGGAACAGCTTGGTTTGGAAGGAATGTCCAAAGAGGCTCGTCTCCAGATTACCAACAGCCTGTTCATTGATTTAAGTGCAAATTTGAAAAAACAACAAATGCTACACAACTGAGTCAACACTTCACTGTGCAACGTACGAGTTTACAGTTCAATGTGAAACAGTATTGCGAGTATCTATTAAATGTAAACGTCGAAAAGTAGAATTGCACCTAACATATTCTAAAATACTTGTTGGTCATTTTTGACAAAAATGTTACTTAACACCCTTTTACACAAGACCCTTCAAATGTTTTGAGTGTCAAATCTGAAAATGCGTGTTTCGAATGAACACATTTCCAATATCGTGAAATTGCCATTATACGCAAATAGCGAACGTGTACTTTAAATTTCTTTTCAACTTGCAAACCGACGTTCAAGTGTTGGCCGAAGGGGCTACTGGACGTAGAATCCATAATGCGCGTAACAAGATATTTTTTTTTGGAGATGATGTTCATCGTTACCGTGACAGCGACATACCAACATTGTCACATTTCATTGAAAAAAAGGATACGGTCAATGTGAGGATAAAAAGAATGGAGCCCACGTAGCCTCCTACGATGGTCATGAGTTGACTGGATGTCAAAAAGGATCTGTAAATCTGCATCCCAGTGAAGACAAGTACCACCAGGCACGAGGAGAGTACAAACGACACGCTACTCGTCACTGCTAAACAAATTAAATATAACCACTAATTAATATAAACGTTCAAGCTGAATTTAAGCTCTCAAGAATTTGGTGTTAAATTTTAAAATCAATGTAAGTTATCAACAAAATGACATTTTGGAGTTGTTATTATTACCAGCAATTGCTAATAATTACATATCATTAATGGCATATTTACCCATTGTTGATCCAATTTAATAGTCTTCTTCGTCAACGTCTATAACTTCCAAGTGAAAAGTATTCGGCGTTACAAATTGGACTGATAACACGTGTCACCATTGCCTTTCTAACACCGGAAGTAGTTGGTAGGATGATTGATAAGCCGAACTCAAGTTATCAATAGTTTCATACTCCAGTATAAACGAGTATGACACTAATAAATACTTCGTAATTTTTGTTTGAATTAATAAAATAAAAAAGTCAAAAACCTAAATAACAGGATTAATGTCAATATCTGTAGCGCCATCTCACGTCAAAGCGCTGCAACTTATCTTTTATAAATAATCAAAACAAACTACCCTCTGGTGGCAAATGAGTCTAACGAACAAAGTGAAAAATAAACTTTCAATTTGCAAAATGCACTTTGCACTTCGCACAATTCACATTAACAATAACAACAGATGTGAACAATCATTAACAATCGTAGCGTTTTATGAATTATATTAAAAAATATTATCACATAAAGATAACATTTTTATAATCGCTTAATAAATAAATAAATAAAATAGAAAAATAATAGTATTGTTGCTAACTGCCCTCAGCAAAAAAATAAAACTAAGTAATAAATAAAATTATTTGCATATACCGAAAGAAATATTAATTTATAATATTATATCTAACAACAATATAATTTGCTTGGTCTGTATATTTGTTTGTTTATATGTCTGTCACACCGAAATCAGAAATTTTTTTGCTGGTTTGTAGTGCCAGGTCAGAACATTTTGATTACCAAATCTTTTAGTGCAATTTTTGATCAATTGCGAATTTTAGGAGTGCTGGTTTTCTATCTATGCGCTTTTAGAATGACATTGGTGATTGGTTGTGTGGTTTATGATCGACAGCCGACACAGTCTCCCTCCGCGTCGAACGACTGCTATATACGCGTTTTATAACCGCGCACTTCAGGAACTACTTTCACGCTTCTGACCATACACATGACTAGGGTGCGGATAATATGCATTATGCATATTGCATATGCAAATGCATATTTTGGCCGTTTTTCGGAATAAATGCATA
>JAQIWH010002868.1:0-22368 GCA_034695005.1 Cryptops parisi | reverse complement strand
TAAAACTGAGGCCCCTCCAGACTGTGAGGCCCTAAGCTGTAGCTTATTTAGCTTATAGTGTAAATCCGGCCCTGGACCTATCTTCATCCTTACAGTGATTGAGATGGACCATACTTAAAAAGATCAGCTAATAAATTAAAACAAACTCTGGTCAAAGTTGGTTGAGTGACTTTTCACTTGAAACACTTAATAATTTTTAGGAGTCAACCAGAATGCAGGAACTTTCAAATTGGTACCAGCAAAACCAGTTCAGTCTCACACGTAAAGACGAACAGGAATACTTGCAGAAAACCAAAGACATAAGTTTTGTTCTCCAAATGATCGAGCTGAGACTCGCCCAGTAAGTAAACGTACTTGAAATATTTCATTGCATAGAATCCTCTTTTGGCAAAGTATGAAATAACATCTTTAATCAACTGTTTTGGTTAGTTGAGGTGGAGTTTGTTGGTTTGACATTTCCAACTAAAAATAATAACAATAATTTAAGGCTGACTTAAATTCTTGCGAATTTCATACTTTGCCAAAAGAGGCTAGAATTTTATAGAATGCCTGGATTATATACATTCATACAAGCAGGGGAGCATTGTACTCAAATTATTATATATATTAAAAAAAAAATTATAATTATTACTTTTAATGGAGTAACAATTATACATTTGTTCAGACACACAGAGAGCGCTCCACAGAAATACCTGGAACTGGAAAAGAAAGTACGAAATGATCCCCGAACGTTCACTAATTTTTAAACGGTAAGTTAAACATTTTTTTTTATTATTTATTAATCTTGTCAAAAATTATGCAACATCACTTGTTCAACTTGTTTTCTTTTAAATGACATTTTTTTGTTGTTGTTTCAATCATAAAGTGTGTGGAAAATATAAAAATATACATGGGATGAAAGATGACATGAAATGACCAAATTGACCTTTGAATTTCTAGCACGTATAAAAAGCAAATGAATTATTATTATTATTACAATATGGAAATTGACCGATAGGAAAAAAAACATGTTGCAAATACAAAAAAACGTGTGTGTACATTTGATTAATAAACGGTATGAAACAAGGGATAACCATCATTCCACATCAATCGATGGATTATACACAACATTCATTTCATTTTTAACCAAATAATTTTCACGGTACATGTACACGTTTAATTTTATATATATATATAAAAAAAATAACACAAGCCTCACACTGTATAACTTATTCATACATCTAAACCTATGTGCATTATTAATGTGAAAAAGAAAATGGCATCCAATTTAACAACTGAAAGTAACTACAATTAAATCAAAATGTTTCTTGGCGTAATGTTGTACAAAATAATCCGATGTATTATGACAAATTTGTTCATTTTGAACATAAAAACTTTAGTTGCCAGTTTGGGCAAGATCTTTTGAACATGGCTATATATATATATATATGTATATATAAAAGAAAAGAATGGTCATTTTCCATAAAAAACAAAACAAAACCAAAAACCAACACCGAGAAAGAGTGGTTTCGAGTGACCAATTTTTTTTTTGACACGTTTGACACTCATAGCTTTATAAATATGCACTAGCATTACATAGAGAGTCACATGGAAAATGCTTATTGCTTCGGACGTCGATCTCTACAGCTGACGGCTTTCGCGCTAGCCTCTGAAGAGAACGTCCGAGTAGAGATTCTAAATTCATCGTTGGATTGTTTTATATATTTTGCTGTTTGCCTGGCTACTATTCGTGAAGGGTTGAAATGATGGGATGAGGACAGTTGATGGGTTTTATGATGATGATAATAACGATGAGGATGATGATGATGTTTAGTCATCACCGATGGCGCCTCATTCTGTAATACAATTAAAAAAAAATTTGTTTAACCTCTTATTATTTACTCACTCTGAGGTCGAAATGATTCAACATCTTTGAGCACTTTTTATGGTAGGTTCCTGATGGCCTACAGAGCTGAAATTTTGAACATAAGCGTCGAACTCGTCTTTTTGTTTTGTTTTGTTTTTTTCTTAATTCTATTCTGATTTGTGGCGATTTCTCAATATTTAAAGATGCTTTTTCCTTCTGACACTAGAAGACGACCGAGATGGGATAAAGAAAAACAGTTTTGAATACGTACCTCATCCGAAGCCTCATTGGTTGGTTGGGAATGCTGCATATAGCAACTTCGGTGATGACATCATTGCTTTGATCGGTGGAAGTGCTACCTCTGTATAACAACAAAATTTGATATTATAAAGTCTGCAAGGTAACGCTCAATCTCTTTAATCCGACAAAATTGAATAATGCCCAAATTATTGAAATTAATCAGAAAAATCGTTCTACGTTGCGTGTAAATTAAATTCTTATCCAGCCACTGATGTTTCTCAACCTTTAAAATCTTTTTTCAATTTTTGCTATTTTCTTAGATTAGAATTTTCCTGGAATAGCCATTTTTTTTGATAGCATAGCTAGCCTGGTTATATAGGGTGGACAATGTTGCATAGGGGTTAAATTCAATTATGTTTGACTATCATTTGATGTGTATTTTTGCATTACACATTCAAAGGGATGTAACTCTTTAAATATTAAATACAAAATAAATTATTGAATGTTTTAATCCCTATGCAACTTTCTATGGCCAATCCTGTAGAATGCTGGATGTAGTCAAATCGCCTATGACTAAATCCAAGATGACGAAACTCAACAAGTAATCAACGATAAACTAACGTAAAATCAAAAAAAAAAAAACAAGGGCAAAATAACTGTAAAACAGATTGTAATGAATTTCTAAAGCATCTTACTTTGCGCATTCGATGCACAATGTTCTCAATAGTTCGCGTTCACCATCGACTCCTTTTCCATACTGTAAAAACGTACATTCACAAGTTGAGTTTTGAAAACGGTGCTTCGGGTTTAAAATTCCACAATTTCCTGCAAAATGCCACAAAGCAGAACTTTGGTTTACCTCGTGATGCCACTGAATGCGGCTTCCGTCCGATGTTGGAGTTTTGGTTTTACACACCGAACATTGTCCACACAAGGCACAGATCCAACGGCCGCTAGGCAAATTTCTGATGCCGATGCAAAAGGTATGATATCCCCTATCGCATTTGTCACAAAACATCATTTTGTCCTGGAGATGACAAATATTTAAAAAATCAAAATTTTGGACAATTTTTTTTTTTAAAAAATGTTTACTAGTTATCTTCCAGTAAAAGTTGATCCGAACCTCATCATGAGGATCCAAGCAATATGTACACGTTTTGCAGTCCATGCACTGCCACGGATATGTTTTTATAACAGTGAGCATGTCAATGGATAACTCTAGACAGGAAGGGTGACCTGAAACAAAAAGAAACGATAAAAAAGTTGACATGGGGAACCTTGGTTCTAATTATTTCCGTGAGTAACATCTACAGTATCTAGCAATTTGATTTTTTCAGATTTTTGAATTTGAAGTTTTGAATCTGGATCTTTTCGATTTTTTTGATATATGCGAGTTTCGGTTTATGCAATTTTTATTATACAGTATTGGACTTAAGTTAGCATTACTGCACAGTGTTGGATTAAAGGTTGCAAAATTCGTTGCATTTTTTTCTGAGGTATCTTTGAATATAGACGTTACTTACGTAAAAAAAAAACACAAAGATCCACCCTTTATATTTGCAATATAACATTCTGAAAACTTAAGTTATAAAATTTTTATACAACGCAGAGCCTCCCCCCCCCCCAAAAAAAAATCACCAATCGCACCCTGCGTGTTAAGTTTTGCTACGTACCACTTTTGCGACATTCTGAACAGGAAACTATAGCTTCTGATTGTCCATGTTTATTTTTGTCCGTCCCCTTGCACACACGACACGTCGACTCTTGCAACTTTTGTTGTAGTAATTTATCCTGCTTAGAAGGTCGCCCACGCTTCTTCTGTGGTGGCTTGACAGGAGTTTGGGGTGGTTCGACGATGACTACAGCAGGAGCTACCTTCGGCTGAGGTAATTTTGAGGAAGGCGTTGTTGTTAGCTTGGGTTGAGGTACTTTTGGAGGCGGCGGTAACTTGGGTTGAGGTAATTTGGGTTGAGCCTGTGCTTTGGATGTTTCAGGCTGGATGCTGACTTTTCCCTGGGATTCCGAACTGCTGTCGCAGCTGCCGTCTTGAGTGCCCTGACTGGAACCTGAAGAGGAGCCATCCTAAAGTAAAAACAAAACAAAAGAATTCAAAATTAATGATATTTTTCTTCCCCCACACAAAATAAAAACACGCTCATCCATATAAATCGTATTTTATAACAAATTACTGATGAGCAGCTGTCTTCGGAATCGGACTGACTGCCATCAGATATTCCCTGATTCATATCTTGCAAAAGAGTAGTTCTTGGGCCGTACAATACGGTGTTCAGCGGGTAATATTTAAGTTCCGCTGGCGTGTACCTATGTCAACAAAAATAAATTAAATAAAAGCGTCATGCTTTATATTTTAAAACCGTGCCAGCACAACCACTGTTGACGATTATTATAGAGGTTTTTTAAGTAGATTTTAAATCACGTTGGAAAAGTGACTGGACGCTTACTTCCTGTAGTGATCTTGATACTGTCCTGGTAAAAGAGAAACGGGATACTCTCCGGCCGAGGTCGTACTTTCCGTTTCCAATTTCATTTTTTTCTGTCCCGTCGGGTAATGGATTGTCTAGAAAAAAATTAGCCAGACTAGATGTGGCAGTTACTTAAAATGTCGTATAATGGATAATAAAAAAAAACGGAGTAATTTCTTACGAGGGTTTGCAAATCGAAACATGCTCTCCGTTCTTCCTTCCTTTCTCTGTTGAAATGCACGTTCCATTCGGCGGCTGATCGAACTGCCTTTTTCACAAACTCGGCCATTTTACTTTTATCGACATTAGGCTGAAACGGAAAGCAAGTTCAATTTCGTTGAAGATAATAAAATAAATCAAACAAAAAGATACGAATTGTACATACTGTTGAATACAGCTTATGCTTGTCGCTGATTGTCTGCTTTTCTTTTTCTTGAAGGACCTTATCGTATTCCTGTGTGTCAACAAACAAAAACCAGAGTACGTGGTTAAACTACCGTTCCAACATTTCGCAATAGCGAAAAAAAAAAAAAAACATTCATTTAAAAACAAGTCGAATAGTTACAGCAAATTTTTCAGGGTATTCTTTCATCATCAAATCCAACACTTCGTCGGATTTTAATGCGGTCAAGCCTTTAAATAATCAATCAAAACGAAATGAAACGTTTGTCTTGTGTCTCGTTGCACAAATCTTTCGATATTTAGATAAAATTCTCGGAACTAACCCAGATCGCACTGAGTTTCGGTCACTACTCCACGTTCGCGTAGAAACTGCTTCTCGTCCATATCACAGACCCTTCGTGTCAAATCTACGATGGGAGGTAAACAAACAAAAAAAATAAGTCGGACTTTATGAAAGTGAAAAATTTGAATGCTAAAATACATTTCAACATTTGGATGTGATAAATGCTGCGTACCAGGATGCTTTCGCTTAAACGATTTCACGTTCAAGAATTCGCTAATCTGTTCTTGCAACAAGTAATAGTCTCCTAGCTTCGTCTGCGGCCATTGGTACTCGAATAAATTTTCAGCAGGGAAAACGGCACTCCTACGAGCATTAGACGATTAGATTCCAATTTATAAAAAGAAGCAGCGTGTTTGCAAAATGCCATTCTATACAACCTACACATTGACGCTTAATTATTCTACTTAAGCATTCTTTTTCGGAATTGATGTAAGAAGTGTAATTGAGGAGTTAGATGAAATTAACGGTGCAACTCCAAAAAATGTAGTTTTGAGAAAAACGGCAAAAACCTCTTGACAATTTCAAATTTAAGATTAAACACAATTCTTGTCGACTGTGTATTTTTAGAGGCAAAATGAACAGGTTTTGCAAAAAATCTATGGACTAGCATAAAACGATTCAATATATGCATTTTTGAGAAATAACGATATAAGTAAGTTTACGCTGTTTTTCCACCCAACTCCTTAATTGTACATGAATGCATTCCAAACCTATGTGAATAACAAATATAGTTTGATACAAAATTACACTTCAAGTGCGAAAGATCCAAAGTGTGGCACAGTCACGATTTAAAACTCCATACACAATATGTGTGTAACCAATAATAACGTAACCTACATTAATTTTAAAAGCAGCTAGTAGATTGGGATTTTAATGCATGTTTTACGAATGCAACTCAAAACAAGCGATTTTTTTTTTCACAGAACTAAATAATGGGCATAGCGGATAATCAAAATGTTCCAATCGATGAAAAGATTCCAAGTCGACGCATTGTAGCTACATCCAACGACGTCAACTACTTTGTTTAAAACGACGATCATGTACACGCAACTTACATGAATACCACACTTTGGTTCCTTGATTATGATGTCAACGGAATACAAAAGAACACTCTCTATTATTTGTTATTTCAAAAGCTAATAATCCCACCGTTCGTCCACAGCATCCCATCGCTGTTTGGCACTCCTCTGGCTCGCAAAACTACTCTGCGAGTCTTCTTCGGGAGGAACTTCGCTCGAAGTTAATTCTCTCGAAGCGGGAGTCTTGAAGCTGTCAAAACTGCTGCGAGAATCATCTTCGAGTCCTCCTTCTCCGCTGTTCATTCCCGTATGTTTACTGAGCTTTTGGCTCAGCAGACTACCGGCGGAATCGTCCTCGAGGAGCGGATAAGCAGACACTATGGTGGTTGTACTTTCTTTGGCGTCGGGGCCCGTCAGCATGGTGGACGTGTCTTCGATGTCCAGCGCGTCTCGGTAGCCAACCTCGGCGGGTCTCACAAAGTTCACCGCGGTCGGAGATTTTGCCATTTCCGTCCTGTTGGCGATGACTTCCGACATGATGGACGAGGCGTCGTCTCGGTTTTCTTCCGATCCTGTCGCGATGCCAAAGTTCGACTCTTCCGCGTTGGTCACGCAGTTTTCCACTTGCGATTCGGTGGGCGGCTTTGGCTCGATGGTGAAACTCGTCGGTTCTTTAAAGGGTGTTTCCAAAGCGAAGTTGGATCTTTCTGGAAACTTTTGTACGACTGGATCAGGTTCGTTCTCGTTGGTGGGGTTGAATTTGTTCAGATCGGAGGTGGAGGAGGGGATATCAAAAATACTTGCACATATGGGATTGCTCGCAGTGTTGGAGTTGTTATTGTTCACCACTTTAGATTCGGAGGTTGAAGATTCCGGTTCCTTTAAAAAACTACTCAATCCCGTCGAAGCAAAATCGTTAGGTTCCGAAGCAGTTCTACTTTCCGTTGCAAAGTTACTATTGGAGACGGAATCCAGACTCAATTTGGGTTCCATTGAAAAATTGGTATTTTTCGCAAAAAACACGGAATCGGGTTTGGGGTCGGTGACGAAGCTGGCCACGTCCGACAACGCTAAACTCGAACCGATCGAGAAGTTTGGCAGTTGGGGCAGTGCATTTTTCTGCATGAAAGCAGCAGGTAGTGGCAAAGGGGGCAGTTTCAGTTCGTTTCTCAGGTCCGTTTCCAGCAGACTCGATTTTGATTCAATGGAAATGCTCGGTGTGCTTTTGATATCTTTAGGAAACGTGATCGGTTCAACCAGCGGCACCTGGCGATCCGTCGCAAAACCGATCGGTTCGGTCGACAAGTGCAGTTCGCCCCCGTCCAACAGTTTGGATTCCACGTACTGAACGAAACTCTTTTTTGATTCGGACATAAAACTCGGCCTTTCTGGCACGATCGACGCACGCATCGGGTTCAATACCGACCCGATCGAGTCCACCACCGCATTGTTCACAAAGTCCATACGATTTTCTTCCACCGCCGGGATGGCGGCGGGAACCGTTCTCATTGCACCTGCCACTATTTCTCCCACGGGTGGAAGAAAAGTTGGCGTTTCAATTTGATTTTCTTCCATTACTTTTCCACTCTTATTTATTTATTGCAAATGCCAGGGAGAGTTAGCACTGTTTTTGTTTCGCTGCTGCTCCTCTAACAGCAGACACCATAATTTTTTCCTCCTATTCTCGGTACCACTGTGATGTAAGTGCACGATTATTAAACACTCATCTTGCAGCGTTACGAAACCACACCAACAACACATTTTAAGATTGGCACCAACATCTCTTGGCATTCAATGCAAATTTTTTACTACTACCACCGTGCAAAACGACGCCCGTGTTGTTAACTGTTGTGCTCAAAGTCGGGTTGTTGTTTTGCTCCGAGTTTTCGAGTGGAAAATGAATGAGAACAATTGCAAAGACACCTCAAACCATTTAAATAGCTTCAAACATTTCTTCGTTCCTGTTTTACTCGTATTCAGTCATCAGTCTTGGCGTCCCACCACAATCAAAGACCAAACCACTGAAGACATGCGAGAAGCGGCATCCATTATTTTTTTTTTCACGCCGGTAGATTGAAAGAAAAGAAATCCATTTTGTGTCAAAATTGTCCTCATCGCAATGTTTTTAATACTCCGTTAACTGTTTTTATCGGTTTTAATTATTTAATTATATTTAAATAGAGCACGTAGTTAATTTAAAAAATATTAAATGATTGATTTATGTTGAATTGTGAACATTTATATTTATATAATAATTTTTTTCTTAACTATTTAAATAAATTATACAGAACTTTAATGGTATTTTAACTATTTATTCGAATATTAACATGTTTATATTGATTAAACGTTTTAATTTATGGCAAAAATTAAGGTCTAAAATGGCACCTAGTTAGAATGACGTTTAATTTCGATTTGTATTATTGAATTAATTACGTTTCGGGTTTTAACCGAGTTGTTTAAAAAGTCACGCCTACCCTGCTGTGTGATACGTCAATTTAAATCAAACCATCACTAATTATCAATTTATATAAAATCTTATTTTAACAATAAGTACGTTTTTTTTATCTATGTTTTTAAAACAACTTATTTCAAGCTTCTCTCTAGTGGTGTTTCTCTTTTTTTTCATTTTTAACTTGATAAAGCTTCTAGGTAGGAGACGAGAAGTCGTAGTAAATGGTGGAGAGTGTATGCTACCTAGTCAGTAAGGTGAAAAACACTTTGATTTTAAATTTTTTTTTATTACGTAGTCATAGGGTAGGAAATTGTGCTAAATTTAAAACAATTATTATATTTCATGTTTTCTAGTCAAACTTTAAAACAACCAATCCTGACAAAGGTGGGCGGATCCTTTTCAAAACGTGTGCTAAAATCCGAGACGTCGAATTGTTCTTTTTTTTTTTTCTTTTGCTTGGAATTATTATCCGGGCATTTTCAACTTCAATGGCTGAAAATGGGTCAGTGGAATTAGTGAAAACTCTTGTCGTCGGTTTCGTTGAGGCCTCGTTCCAAGTTGTGTATGTGCGAAATGTTGGAGACATCGACGGCTTGAAAATGCACTTGTGAAAATAGGAAGCACTGGATAGTTGGTGAGTTGCTTTCACGTCATGCCAAAAAGTCAATTTGGATGCGAAATCAGCCCAAGTAATGTATAGTATGTACTAGTAGATGGCCATGCTCGGACGACGACAGCTCGCTCGTTTACACTCCTTTTCTTTTGTAAAGAAGAAAAAAAAATCTCATCTTCTGCTAATAGTGTGCCTTTCTTTGAATTGTCTTATGAATACCACTTTTACTTCATGTCAACTTGTGCAAGAGTTGCTTTAAAGGTGTAGTAAATAATTGCCAGTGGTATTATTTCAATTTTTTAAAAAAATAATAATAATAATAATAACTGTATACATATTTATACACGAATTCCATTTCTTCATGCAGATTGGTGCTTCAAGTTATTTTCATATAATTGGTTCTTTTATTTTATTTTTTTAACAAAAATCCAATAATTTAAGTGATCTTTATTTATTACTACATAGGTAAGACAAGTAACGTATGTGATAGGGCATTTATTATGTATGATCCTGTAATGTGTAATGAAAGGGTTTGTATGTCAACTTTCCATAAACAAAAAATGTGCATTGGTGTGTTTAAAATTTCATGAACACCCTTTTGTGATGGGCGAGTAACTCATTGTAATCCTGCAATAGTTCTATATAGTCACATTTCTGCAGTAGTTCAATATGCATAATATCTAGTTTTCACTAGGTAGAAACAAATTGCCAGGAGCGTAATTATTATTTTTTTTTTAAATAAATATATATTTTATTCCCGCAATAGTTCTATCTATATAGTCACATTCCTGCAATAGTTTTATATAGTCACATTCCTGCAATGGTTCAATATGCATCGTATTTAGTTTTCACTGGGTAGAAACAAATTGCCAGAAGCGTAATTATTCTTTCTTTAAAAAAACATGATGACATAAATATATATCTGTTTTTTCACATTGGTGTTAGGGGGTATCGAATAATAGGTTGTTTTATTATTATAGGCAAATCGAAGTGGTTTTTAGGCACTATACCTCATAGATGAGAACATGAAATGTATCTGATGTTGCGTATTATGGTTCTTATATACGTGAAAGAGTTTACGTAAATAAAAAATGTCTATTGATGTTTTGAAATATCACTATATACTTTTATTTGTTACTACAAATAGTACATAAATAATAGTACTATTATGTTTTACGATTTGTTTTTGTACTACTACTATTATATAGTTATTTTAAGTCCCAATAGTTCAATATGCAGTATACACACTGGCAGATTTATGGGGGTGGTTTAGGGTTTTTTAATCCCTCTCAGAACATGTTCAATTCATTGATGCTTTCATGAAATGAGTGACAAAAACGGTTAAATTGTGCATTTTAGGGGTCTGAGCACTCATTTTGGAGCTTGATTTACCATGAAAATAACGTGCTTTTAGACATGAAATTTAAGGTGGACCCCCCCCCTAAAAATCGGTTTTAAATTCGCCACTGATTATACATAACATAAAAATCCAAGTATTTGGTGTTTCATATGTAATCGTGCAAAATGAAATGGTTTGCATAACTTCCAAAGGACAGAGAAAAAGGTGTGATATGAAATTGAAATTGTTTGTCCATAGTGTTTTAACGTTTGTTGATTATCGTTATCTTCGAGCTAGCGAGGTGTGTAAAAAAAATGATTTTTTCCGAAGTGTGAAAACAACGACTATATTGCATTTGACACATGCCAGAGTTAAGCTATTAACACATTCAGCATCCATCATCAGTTGCATAAACATCATTTCCTAATTGCATTAAGTCCAACACAGATTATGGTTTAATATACCTTGCGGTTCTTTCATTTACATCACAATGAGCCCTACTTCACGCTCGTTTGAAATAGTAATAATAGTAGCTCAAGCCATTTCGCAGTTTCCTCATAATCGTTGAAATGATTCACTTTTTATATTTATATATATCTAAAAATATAACTAGTTTGATACAATGTATTTTGTTAAGATAGGTGGTGTATTTTATTACCTGTAAAAAAAAAAAACCACAACCACTATCTTCAGCTTGCCATGCATGTTATATCAATCAGATAATAATAGACTGTTTTTACAGTGTGCGTTGTAGATCCCATTTAGTTACCAGCGGATCATTCATTAGCTTGGCCAGATTTTTTTTTTCGGTTTTGTTGAACTTTTTTTTTTTGCACACTGTTTATATGGGGAATTGCTTTAAAAAGCACCAAACTATTTGTTCGCAGTGCAATTCCGCTGGAAGAAAAAAAAACAGCGACATTAAATTCTGCATAGTAATTATATCGTTCAATGAATACTAGTGTGGTTCGATACACATTTTATTTTTTGTGTGTGTTTGGTTGAAACCCGACATTAAGATATAGATAACAGTGTAGGTGGCTTTAACTCGGACAATGTATCCATTTGATGTTGACATTTTATTTTATTGTTTTTTTTTTTACAGTTGGACAAGCAACTGTTTGAGTACAGTCATTAAATGCGGGCTATGTTTGTATAATTTCAACGGTGTATATTATAGTTAAGTGCTTACCATGGTTTTAAAGGTGTTCACGATTTAATCTCGGTCACAATCATGATGTACAGAAGTGAAATCAGAACTTCCTATAGTGAAGTATTCCATGACTTCCTAAAGCAATTTGGCTTTTATGCTTTTATAAAAAAATAATGAAAAATATGGAAAAATTGCGAAATTACGTTGTTTTTTTTGTTTTTTTACATTATTATAAATTATAAAATGTTAAGTTTTTTTTTTAATTGTACTTATAAAAACTGAACTTTAATCGTACAGTAATTGGTTTATATTTATTTATTTAGCACTGATGATTCCGAATTAATAAATCATATCGTTAGGGCTCTAAATTTGTAAAATAATTAATTTGGAGTGACATCATACGGAGTATGTAATCGTATAAATAGATTACGTTTTCCATTTATGCTAATTGAATTACTTTTACTCAGACATGTTTTCATTAAATTGATCATTAGTGGTTTTATAAATAACGTATGCTGTATTTAAGCTACTTTCACAATATTAATACAGTTTGTGTTGTGCAATGGGAAATACTTGGAGTCCTTGATTTATTCGATTTTAGTATTGGACATTGAAGATTTCGTTATCAGCGATATTCACGAATAGAGATGATATTTTGCTATTATGTCATCATAGAACCAGAAAAGTTCGCTATTATGCGATTCTGTACACAAATGACTGCACCTGCTAATTTACTTACCCAATGTAGATCACTCTACATGTGGGTTCAAATTGCCGTGGTTGTAATCCAGAAGTTTATGGGAATTTTTGTTGTTATGCGATTTTCAATTTATATGAGTGATTTTCGCAGCATGTGATCCAAGTTGTAATGATGTAGTTTTCTCATTTATGGACATTTTTGTGTAGAAGATTTTTCAATTTATGCGAAATTTTTGCAAACCTTAATTCCAGAAATGACTTGCACTACAGGGTGTCTACAATGAAATCTAAACATTTGGAAATTTCATTATTTTTTCATATCACATTATACAAATATAATTGTTGGTGGAAAGGAAGCAGAGGTTTGTGGACATTTTGATGTGCATATCAGAACCGCAGTGGCACTGCAGTCAGTGATTTTCTAAAATGGCGACTCGAAGCAACCAAGCACAAGTGATGATTGGTGAACGAGTGCATGAGAAACACGTTTTGTTTTTGTTTTTTCTTGTTCATTTTTGTTCAAAAAACTTCGAACTATGTAAACATCTTAAATATGAGGTATTCTTACTCTTATTTAAAAATTTCAAATGGTTCTGATAATTTTTCGACATGGGATATTCTTTGCACCACCAGAGGCGCCCATGTGGAGGTGTACTGACATGGCATTTTTTTTATGAAACTAGTACATTTACTACGATCTCCATATTTAGTTATGATTATTATACATTTTTCCTTCAATTTATGTGATTAAAATGTTTAAATTTCATTGTGGACACCCTGTATATGCAAAATCACCTGTCAGTGATTTTGCTAATGAGCTCCCAGAACATGAAATAGGGATACTATATCAATGAGCGCTTCACTTTATGTAACAATTGTACCGTTAACTTCTTTAGTGCAGTTGGTCATTTATGATCACTTTACTATTGTAGTAGTCACCACTCAAGGTTGTAAAATGGGCAGCAACAACAAGCACATTCCACCGATTTCCACTGCAGGGGAACTTTCAAGGGGAGTAGTGTGTTGTTTGAGTTTGGTTGGACACATGTTTCATTGAAATGCCAAGTTTATTGTCGTCAAATCGTTTCAATATTTACAGTTTTGATGTCACATTTCGTTATGCTGATAAGCGCATGTTATATATTTTTTCAACGGAAAAAAAAGTGAGATTGTTTGTTCAGATTTTTTAGATACTTGGTAAGGTGATGTACAGTAGACTCTTGCTAATCTGCCCCTCAATAATCAGGCCTCCTGTCTTGACATAAAAATGTGGGGCTACTAATGAGATCAATAAATGTGACTATAATATCATGGATAGTACACACTATTGGTGTTTTTTTTTATCATTGTCATATATATATATTCTGTCTTAAGTTTTTTAAATACTACATACGGTAGACGTGCAACATTAAGAAAATAAAAAATGAAAGTTTTGTTTGCACTCTCAGTAATCTGGAACCCCCCCCCCCCGTGCAAGGGATGGCCGGATTGACAAGTCTACTGTATTTGTTTTATGATTGCTTTGAAGTAAATTAAAATCGCTTACTGTTTTAATTAGACATTTTTTATAATTGTTTTCCCTTAGTAATTGTACATAGGCCTATGGTGCAATATTTTTATTATTGCAATATATTTGCACTTCAACACTGGTACCTCTACTATATCTGGTGTGTTGTTTCAAACAAAGATTACAAAGAAATGGCGGAATTCAATTGAAGCGATACAGATTTTTTTTTTTTGCAAGTACTTTTGGGTTACTGACTAATGCCGCTAGTAGATAAAGTGTGTAATGGAATTTGGGTTTATGATGACAGACCACTAGGTTAGGTCAATCCCAAAACCAGCTCAAGTTGGAGCAGACTAACATAACCAGGTGGCCTGTCATCATAAACCTATAAAGTTTATTTTAATCACAACGATCGATCGATCACACGCTCCACGTACCATCTACTAGCGTGGCATTTGCCAGGTAACCCAAAAGTACGCAAGCTATTGATGTTGATTATTAGATTTGTAGTTTGAAAAGTGCACCTGTGTCACTATGAAATTACTCTCCTCCCAAATAAAATAACCACAACAACTAATTGAATTCATATCATATAACCTCGTTATGTTCTGATGGAGTTCATAATTGACCTGTTCACTTATCACTAGGCCTCAGAAGTGCTTGTTGCACTTGTTATGAATCCCACCACAAAATAGGGATGTTATGCAATACATGTACTAAACCAAATCACCACTGAATGCATAAATATATGTTTATTCAGTGTCATATGAAAGATCTTATGTGGCAACGTTTCTGTGTAAAATACATTTAGCATCATTTCACATTTTGAGTAATTCGAATGGAATGCATTAACTACCATAATTAACAAACGATTAGGAGCAAAGATTAACTACATCAGATATGTTTATGAACCATTGTGTAATCTATTCAATTATGTCATTCACTCTTTGATACATAGTATTCAGAACATTAGTATTATCTATGATTATTATGGATAGTTTTTTTTTTGTCTTGTCAGTGTGTATTTGACATTCATATACTGTATTGGTGTTTATTTATATTTTATGTATACTGTTATTGCACAGGGTGTTCCTAAAGCCAGTCAGTGTTGTGAAAAACATTTACAGTATTTGTAAATTTGACTTGGTTCACAAATCGATGTTTGGATGGCAAGCTGATATACATCATATATTAAATGTCTATTTGCTATATAATACAAAAAATGGATCGGAAAAATCACAACACATGTACATAAAATTAATGATTAGTGATTACATTCCACATGTGTACACGTGTGTCTCCAAACCTCAAACTGTCAGCTGCATTACAAAACACATTGACAAAGCATTTCAGGAGTTATTTTTGAAAAATAAGTATTGATTAATAAGTTATGAAAAAGTTGATAGTTCACTTGAAAATGTCTATATTCTGCATAAATATACGCATGCTAGTTATAGCCAGCAAATTCCTCGTCACAAATGACGAGAAGTTTTTTGTTTTCATTACCAAATTCATTGTTTCACCTCATGTTGCTTCCCAACATTTGTTACACAGAGTAATGATTTTGGTATAAGTTTCAGCGTTTTCACACATGGTGGTGCTTTCGTAGCTGGTGTGAAGGAGGAGAAGCGTTTTGCTCCCCCCCCCTTGGTCAGAGGATGCGCTTCGCTCCTGGGCCTTAGAACGTTTTTTGAAATTGGTCATCTTTTGCCAAATAGTGACTTCATGAACACCCTGTATTTATTTCATGTCAAATATTGTCCTTGGAGTGAAACGCAGTGAAATGTACATAAAAAAAGTACTTTTATGTCAATTTTGATGAAAATGGAATACAGTAAAATTTGTGAAATTCAGGTATTTAAATGCAAGTTCATAATTCTTAAACGCGAAGGTTCCGAATTTGTTAGTGGTGAGAAAGAGTTTACACACGTTACATTGATTTTCACAGAAATCTCTCACCAAGGCACATGGCTTATGTGATGAACTGATGATGATGATGATGATGATGCGGATGATTCTTTCACCTTATTTACTTAATGATAGAAGAGTAATAAATGGCTTCGCCCTGATGGTTCGGGGCTTGCTCTCATCACATATCGTTACACGTCTATTAACACTTTCCATCTTCCGTTCATTTGATTATACTAGTTGGGGTGGTTTTTTTTTTGTTTTTTGTTTCTCTGGATTAATTCATTTTAATGTAGTTACATTCATGATATAAGCCACTTTTAGATTTTAATGTCAGGGTTGCTCGAGTTGCCAAGAATGATTCTAGTCTAAACAAGGAAGAAAAGCCTGTGTGAGCTTTTACAATACTGGATGATGATGATGATGATTATTGCCTGGGCCAATGTTAGGAAACCTTGAGAGTTGTAATGACTGGCTCTTAGCCAGAACATTTAGGTCAGTGGGAAGGGAAGGAAATATATCTCCTATGCTCTCTCTTTCTCCTCTCTCTGGAGGTAGTTGACCTCTAATTCTGTTCGAAAATTAGATCATCACCTGTGTTCTTTCAAATTGGAAAGTGAAAGCTTCTCGTTATTCTCTTGTGTCACTTTTTTTCTGTTTTTTCCCTCCAGTCCAACTTTGAACTCGCTTTCCATCGCCTCACACAAGGATGACTGTCAAAAGGTACAGTTTCAATCAGATCTGTAAGTAGTAGCACCAACCATAGACCTAACACTTGAGCCTTTGGTGGAATATAATTTGGATTATGGAAATTCTTCATACACTATTTTGGTATAACAACCTTTACACTAGGTGTAAAGATTAGGGGCTGTGACACTACAAGAATTTAATGTTTGAGCTGTAGTCGATTGTTTATGGGATGCCAAAAATAAGGTGGTTGGTGTACAGGGTGTTCCGAAAAGGTCTAGTCAATTTTTTTCCACCAAATGTTATGCTTAAAAATAAGTACATTAAAAGTGCTTTTTAAGCATACTCTATTGGTGTATATAGTCCCCACCATATTGGTTTTTAATTAACAGCATATAGGCAGTGACATTCGTGAGACTAAGCCGGATCCATGGACACCACATTCATCAAAATCTCTTGTATTTTGATGAGCCCTTTAGCCTGTAGGAGGGTTTAAAGACGAATGCATAGACATCTCATTCATCAAAATCTATTGTCATCTTGTTTTTGTATGTAGAAACTCAAGTGAAGCTAATATAAAAAGCAAAAAGTCCATATAGACATGAAAATCCATACTCATTTGCATACTTACGGTGATTATTTGACATAGGATTATGCAGTGACATTATTTTGCTCTGTTATCGCGGAAATATTTTCAGACCCATGTTAATATGAGTTTTTGCTTTGGCTTTGTTCTGAAGCATAGCATTTTGTTGAAATTTGACTAGTAAAAACACCCCGTATAGTCAGTGGTTTAAATGTACTAAGACTTTCTTCTGATGTAGAATATAGATGATTACATTAATCAGCTCGTTAAATTTCATCGTTTCAGTTGGTTGACTTTATCATTCATTACAGTTGGTCAAGTTGGTGACAAAAGTATTTTTTTTTTTATAGTTTGATCAGACGTATCTTTCTTCATAAAAGTGCTTTAATTTCGTATTCTAGAAGAAAATTGGCAAAGTTTCATTTCAGATGACTACCTATAGTGGTTGAT
Source organism: Cryptops parisi (assembly GCA_034695005.1). Classification (NCBI taxonomy): domain Eukaryota; kingdom Metazoa; phylum Arthropoda; class Chilopoda; order Scolopendromorpha; family Cryptopidae; genus Cryptops; species Cryptops parisi. Next base: position 4,641 of record JAQIWH010002868.1, on the reverse strand, counting down.
CCAATTATCAGTATATTAGCTATGTGGAACTATCCGATTCAATTGTCCTCACAGTCTCTAATGTTCCGTTCGTTCATCGTCAATCATTAAAGAATTGACCTCTTTTTCTAATATTTCCAGATTTCATTTTCCTGTTCATTTGGTTGGTTTGTGTTAAGTGTAGGATGAGTGTCAAAAGGGCAGTATTTATCATTTGGTTAATGTTTTTGAATAGTTTAAAATCTATAACCATAACACCAATAATCGTTCTAAATTCCACATCCTTCGGTCTCGTAGTGTCTGAAATACCACTCGGTGGGTGAAAATGTTGTGTGTTCACAAGTGATCTGATGAAATACTTGTAGTATTTTAAAGAAGTGAAGTGAAACATGATCTTACCATAAAGTAGTAAACGAATGTACTTATTTGTGCCACTACACTAGTTTAGTGGTTTTTGAAGAATGTTTGCTTTCCTATTTGCATTCCAATCATAGGTTTAAAGATTTGTTTGCATTCCAATCATAGGTTTTAAAGATTGATTGCATTCCAATCAATACTGTATGCCCTTTAATATCTTTAATCTGGCATTTCACAACTAGGGAATTATAATTTTTGTTTTTTTATACTATTTATGTTAGCTTCACTTGTGAGTGAGTGAGCTGAGAATTGAAAGTATACTGTCAGATTCTAAAATTGTCATAACTTTGTTAGTTTTGCGAATATCGGGATAAAAATTGCACATTCGTGTTCAGCGTGATGCAGAGATGCTGTAGTTTAACGAGTTTGAAATACTTGTAAATTTTCGTCAAAATTGATTAAAATTGATTGGTCGTTTATGAGAATATACTGTATAGTATCAAAACGAATATAACGACACCAGCATAAGTCATAAATTAAAAATCGCATATATAAATCGAAAATTGCAGAAATCAAAAATTGAGTTAATCAAAACTCCACAAATCAACGATCACAAAAAATTTTAATTCGCATAAATCGAAACATGCAGAAATCAAAAATGAATTTTCTGTATTGTGTATGTACATACAAAATAATTGTATAGGATGGTATATAAAGAGTAGCCTATGCTTAATGTAGGCCTGCTTGTTTGGAATTATCGATCCATTGGTTCTTGTCAAGAAAATAATGACTTAATAACCAATGCATTTTTATTATCTGTTTTCTAGAATTGTTCAGTAACTGTTTGGTAACTTAAACAGAATATAGGAGTGAAATAACAGTGATTATGCTTTGACTTTATTTCTATTGTAATTACTACCTGTGAAGTATAAATAGTTTTTTCCCACAGCAATTTTCCAGCCTTGTGATCAAGTAATTTTATCGATTGTTGTTGTGTTTTTGTTTGTAAACATATTGCTTATTAGAAAATAGGTGTATAAAATCAAAGATGATTATTACAATGTATCGGTGAAATGGGCCATGTAAGATCCCTTGTTCTACATTTTCACAAAGCATGAAGATGAAACATTTTTGCTACATGTGTCTAATGACCTGTTTATGGGTGGACTAGAATGCAAGGATTTTTGGAATTAATTTTTGTTTGCCGGAGAAATCTGCACGTTGATTATCATTATATATTTTTAAAAAAACAAAAATATTGTCGGCAATCAGTTCCATTGCGAGTGTGATTATCATTATATACATGTTTTGTTGTATCGCCAAGTATTGCAGAGAGCCACAGGAACTGTAGATGTTATTTGTGTTAATAACAGACTTGTTATTAATAACATGTGACCACTCCTGTTCACTGTCATTATATGGGAGCGGGGAGGTTGTGGTAATCAACTCTCCAATGCAAATGCCTCTCCATAAATAATTCCAGGTTGGTTGGGGTTGACAAAGTTATTACGCCTGGCATATTGCAATTTAAAATGAGTTGACTAAGAGAGCTTTGTTGTCGTCCATATGTGAGGAAGATGTTGTTGGGTAATCAAATATGCAGGGCTAAATGAGAGGTTTTATGAACGCATACTCGAGTCTAGAATTAACCGTAGTTAAAGTGTACACTCAAACTGCACAGCTGGGAACTATACCTGTAGCAAACAGTTTTACAAATATAATGTATGCTGCATTTGTATACATTTTATTTTGTTGTTATGTATTTATTTATTTATTTATTTATTTATTTTATTGTCTAGTCCGGACCAGTGATTACATTAGATAATGGAAATGTTAAGCATAAATTCTGGATAATGAAAACTACGTTTTTTTTTATAATGCCAAAGACTTGTGCAAGAGTTCAATAGACTGGACTTCAAAAGACTTATGCAAGAGTTCAAAAATAAATCTCATACATGGAAAATCGCATATTTCGAAATTCCAATAAAGTGGCAAAACTTCATCAGGATAATCTGTTTAAGCTTGGTTAGTCAAATGTGCGCCACCGTGAGAAATCGCATATTGGCGATTTTTCTCTTGCCAGTGACAAGCATAAATGAAAATTGCATATCTCGAGACTCCATTGATGTGGCCAAACTTTAAAGCACCAAAAGCTAATCGTACGAAATCCCATAATAGCAAATTTTTTCTAGTCTATAACGAGCATTTTGCGAGAATTTCACTTATAGCTTATTAGTGAATATTAAAAAAACTCGCATAAAACCAGGAAATTCCAAATTTGTTGGGGTGTCAGGTGGTATTCCAGTTCTGAAACTATGAAATCATTTTCACAAGGTAATAATGGTGTTTGCTTGTTTGTCGTTTTGCCTTTTGGGATGAAAGGTTCTTGTAAACTTGTAATGTTCAAAAACCTAGTTTTTAATGTATGGTTTAATTATGGTTCATTCAAAGGCATGTTCGTATCTGAATCAGTGGATGATTGCTTGGCTAGAAGCATTTTGAAGAGTATGTTATGTGCTTCATCAGTGAATTTTCTGTTGTTGAGAAAGTCACAGCTACCAAAGGAGTTTCTTGTGCTTCTTTCGCCAGGGGCAACAACTTGCCAGCAGTAAATCTGATCAGCATTCTGAAAGGAGCTCACCAAATAAATTCACTTTGAACGAGGTGTCTAAAAAGTATTCGGAAGTCGCTCGCTGAAGTTTTACGAAATGAGAATCTTTTTATTGTGTCAAAAAATGTGCATCTTTCGAAACAAAAAGTAATGATACTGTACTTGCGTAATTCTCCATGGTTGTTTTTAAGGGGCATAATATCCATAAATTTGGTGTTTGGTTAGGTCTATGCTACCACTTTCTAGGTAGTAGCATAGACCAAGGAGAAATATCTGTATCTCTTTAGTGTATGGTAGTATATTAGTAGAGACTTTAGATCTGGGATTTGGTTCTTTTCGTTTTGTGGAAGGATGACTTAGGTCTACATACATCAGCCAAATACATAATCGAGATTTCACACAACGAGCAGTTTCAAGAGTGAAGTTGCTCTTCACACAACAGCACTTTCTAGTGACTTAATATAGTCACTGTGTGTGCTGGTTATGTGACAACAGTTGTAGCGATTCTATCTTTGTGCACAATTCTTCCTCAAACAATGAAGTTTACGATATTTTTAAAAACTTTATTGCAATAACTAATAATAAACTTTTAAGTTAAACAGTGAAAAAATGCCTTACTGGATGAAAGTAAAACAGACGTTTACAAGAAAACAAGTGCCTGTGAGGTGAATGAGTGAAGTTTGTAAATCAATGGGTATCTATTTCCACCATTATTTATGGGTGGAAAAATACCTATGGAGATTTGTAGGCCCTACTCTTTTCAATAGGACAACAATTTATTATAGCCCAATAACATGTTTCTGAAAGACAAAAATTGACTAAATTTTGTCTTCGGAAACCTCAAACCAAAAAAATACATTTTGCCAAACATTTTACAATCATTTCGGGCGTTATTTTCGTATAGTAATCACTGAATTGTGAAAATTTATTTGAAATATCTATAAATTTAAAACTCGATTATCCGAAATTTCGGTTCCTCTGAATTAGATACAATATGTTACTTCAGTATTAAAAAAATCGTCAAGTTATGGAAAAATCATGTCGACATTATGAACAGCTATGAATAATTTATGAAACAAATTATTGTATGTTAATACTGTACTGTGCATACCCATTGTTCACTAAATAGTCACGTGTTTTAACTTGTACAACGTTGTTGGGTTTTCAATATCAGAGTACTGTACTGTGTATACATTGAAATTTTCCGGATTATCTGAATTTTCGTTTATCTGAAATAGGCTTTGTCTCATCACATTAGGATAATCGATTGCTGTGCAGTTTGTACAAATACAACTACAGTGCTGTGTATGTGTATACATATTATAATAAAGTATAATAATGTCCTAAGAACATTTATTTGAAATCTGCATTATTTTGAAAAATCTTGACTTTAGAAACACCCTGTGATGAATCAGTTGTCAACTTCGTTATGTTACAATCACTGGAGTTGCAACAACAAAATAAATAAATATAAATATAAAAAAAAATGTATAATTTTATATATGAAAAATGCAATTTTATGTGTTAGGATATTGTGGTTACTATTTACGGTACTTTCCAGTTATAGCTGGGGCAGTATGATGTTGCTATTTGCTTGTACTTAGTTATGGGTTTATTTTGCAGGTTATGTTAGGAAAATCAAAGAAACGTATTAAATGTATGATATTGTTTTGTTTTTCCTAAGCTAACCTGCA
>JAQIWH010002867.1:0-22379 GCA_034695005.1 Cryptops parisi | reverse complement strand
ATCCTAAATTTTTTTTTTAAAGTATAACTATTCGATTTGTTAGATATGTTTTTATTTACCCTATATATTCTTTGAGTTGATTATATATATAAAAAAAAGTACAGGTTAACCAATGAAATTTCATGCGGTTTTTCACCGTGGTTTCCTCCCAGAAGAAATTATTGGCTGAGCGAGAGCGAAATCTTTACCATGACTTTTTTGTGTTTCTTGTCATAATTTTTCAGCCAAAACGACTAAACCAAATCGTACCAAATTTTCAAGTTAAGCTCAAGACACCGTGTAGATATGCAATAAATAGGTGGTTTCGTCAAAAACTCATGTCTAAATTTTGTCTGTTTAGACCTATTTCAACAAAAGTTGTATTTAGCAACTTCTACTTTATTTAATAAGCCAGTTAGTCGAGTGGGTAGCATATTCAACTGACTCTTGTTGACTCTTGTCGAAAGTTCGAATCTCGACGACGTTAGACAAGGTTTGTTTGTTTTCTCAACCAATTTTTTTGTAGTTTAGTTAATTCAACTTATTCATTAGGTAGTTTTTAACGTTTTGCAATAGTTTTTACTTCTTTGAAATTTTGGTGTATCTTATTGTATGTACAATTCCACGAATATCGTTCACGTTTACATTAACGTGATATAATACTGTTGCGAAATAATTTATAACTGATAAGAACTAAAATTCATATCTATTGAAGTGCGGTGTTAATATTAATGGTATTTTGCCGTTATCTGCAAGCCAGATGAAAATCATGCTCACGAAAGATTCGTTGACTCGTGTGAGCACGCGTTGACCGTGTTGTTAAACGCGATGAACTGCAATAAGTGCATTATTTGAGTTGAATTAATTTATAACTGATAAGTTTAATTCAAAATTAATATTTTACAAAGTTTAATTATTTCTAAATGTTAATATTGAAAATGTTAATGTACATACATACAGTAGTTCATGATATTCAATTTGTTTGCAAAATGTTAATATGTTCTTTTATTTACTAAATGGTAATCTTCAATGTTCAGGTTGGACCTCACTAATCCGGAAACTCGGGCCAAAAAATGGCCGGATTAGCAGATATTCCGAATCAGTGAAGCTTAGGAAAAATGGAAAAATAAAGTGTAAATTTAAAAAAAAAAAATTATAAACTAGAGTGTTCACTGTTACTTTTACTGTAAATTTGACCATTATGAACCAAAAGTATTCAGCGTAAAGTGAAAAATTATGAACTAAAGTATTTACTGTAAATATCACTGTAAAATCTAATTGCCGAACCATCGAAGCTGATGGCGGGTTGGCGAATTCCGGATGAGTGTGATGCAACCTGTAATAATTTTTAATTTTCAATATGTTTACATTTATTTACTACAATTACAAACCAATTAGAATGCTAGATTAGGCGCAATTACACGCAAACAATCTACGGAATATTGCGATTTCTATAATCGCAAATGTAACCAAATTGGAAATCAATAACTACTGTAATAATTTCATGTTAACATTTTTAATATTGACATTTAGAATTATAAATAATTTTGAATTATTAATTTTGAAATAAACTTATCAAAGGCGAGTTAATATCCGGTGGGATAATGTTTGATGGGATATTGTTCAATATGGGAGATCGCTTTAGTGTGGGAATGTCCGGCGGGAGAATGTCCTGGTACCGGTTTTTGAAGTTACGACAACTTGTCTTTCGGGTAGCAATTTTACAACATGCAACTACGTATAACATAAACCATGTTAATGTCAATTAATGTGAATGATTTCTTTAATAAACTATAAAATATACATACTCCCGTTCAGACTTTGCCTCACTGGAGCCATTATTCTAGTTTTAAATACGTACTTTAAAACTGCTTTTTAAGCATGCTCTTTATATACTGTCATACAGATACAGTATATTGTATGTAACACACATAATGCAACAAATCAATTTTTGATTTCTGCATGTTTTGATCTATGCCAATTTCGATTTATGAGAATTAAGATTTATGCAATCTTTGAGTAATTCGATATTTAATTTATGCATTTTTTGAGTAATTCTATTTTTGATTTCTGCACGTTTTGATTTCTGCGAATTTCGATTTATGCGAATTTTGATTTATGCGAATTTAAATTTATACGATTTTTGAGTAATTCGACATTTGATTTATTCTTGTTTTGAGTAATTTCGTTTTTGATTTCTTCAATTTTAGATTTATTTATTCATATATGAGATTATTTTATTTACACTAGACTCATACGGCTTTTTATGCGGTTCTCGTTTGATGCGTTTTTGGTACATTAAACTACACAGTATATTCTCATAAACGAGTGTAAATGGCAGTATACGTTTAATTCCCAGCTCACAAACTCACTGACTCACAACTGAAGCTAATGCAAAAAGTATAAAAACACACTAACTTAATGGTTACCGTAAACATTTTGCACGATCGTGCAAAAAAGTTAAACTTTTTTGGTTGATTGATAACTTGTTTATATTAATTAAAAATATACCACACTAGCAATACATTTTTTAATAGAAAATTATTTCCGAAAATAATGAACTCGTATAATATTTTAGATAAACACTGCACATATAAAATAAAACACACACAAAATAACACCCAGCGTTACGCCCAAATGTTACAGTAAATTAAATTCGGTGTCGTTGTCACGTGAATAAAACATGCTCTTTCATCCATAAATGACGATAAACAGATCACCATTTTCATCACCACCACTATCATCCATGACCGTATAATATTTTTTGCTCAAACACCAAACTGTGCATAAAACTTCCATCGAACCTAATTAAAAAACACTAGTGCCTTCACTTAGGTGTTTTTTATTTTTTTGGTTAAAGTTACCTAAAAAAAAAAAAGCTGAGTGTTAATGGAATAAAAGGCGTGTGTGGGGGACGTTAGTGTTGTTGCACGTGCGAATTAACTCCATCAGCTTAAGGTTGTTAAGTAGGAGGAAAGATGATGAATTTACACGGCGTGAGTTATTAGAGCGGGCGGGTATCATAACGCCCCCCAGATTCGCCAAACAAAGACCCGGGCCACATTGTGCTTTCCCCAGCACGATTTAATACTCTAATCCTCCGAAAACTAAAAGGGAGATTAGAACTCATCTGAAAACCTATAAGGCTCTCTTCAGTTGTTTATTATTTTTTTTTTTGCATCAAATAATTTCGCGTGCGTAACAACCGTTGTAGAACAGTGAACCTCCGATAACAAGACTTTTTGAATCGTAAATGTTGATATAATAATGCTTACATCGTAAGCTAGTTTTGTAGTCTAACGATTTTTACAACGTGAAAATCTCGGTTTCTTGTTTTATAAATACCTAGTGGTCTTATTTACACACGTTGTGCAGGTATGTTTACTGCAGTATGTAAAATGTAGTTTTTTCCCTATGAACTGTTCAGAATAACATCGCCTTTCAGCATAATGCCTTGCATTTCTACACTTTTTAGGGCTTTCCAACATAGCACAGCGCTCTGGTATACTGTAACACATTTTTACAGATTGGTTAGGCTTTTCATCATAACAACATCGCATTGCTACAGCTTTTTAACGCTTTCCAACATAACACAGCGCTAAGATTGTTGATTATGTTCAGCAGGCCGCGTGGTAGCCTGGTGGTGAGAGCATTAACCTCTGGCCTCAGGGACCCGGGTCTGACACCACGGGGACAGGTTTTCTCGGGGTTCTCCCGTTTTTTCCTGCATCATAAAACCCTAGTCCTTCTTCATCATCTTCATCTCATCATCATTTTTGTATTAATAATATTTCCTGATGATGAAGATGTGTTAATAAAGTCTGAGAGCCAAATGACATAGCCGTAAGGTCAGTCGGTGCCTTCGTTAATCTCCAAATACTCATCTTCTGTTCAACATAACACTATAACATAACACTATAACATTACAGCTACAGTTAACTTACGATATAAAAAATAATATATATAAATAATATGGCAAATATTATTGATGGATTACGATACACATAGCAACAATAGAGATGGTTCAATATACAAGTTTGCTTATGTCTTTGAGTAACGATGTATACTTATTGGTTGTCTGAATATCCTGAACATGGATGGTTTATATTCTTTTTTAAGGTATAGTAAATCGCGAGCATTTTTAGATCTATAAACAAAAGCATGTACCACGATTATTGATTATTTTTATTTGGCTTATTGAAAATAGTTGAAAATTATTTCATAACTCAGAACTTATTTCATGACTCTCATGCAATATTAAAGTTAGTAAACTCATCTGATAAATATTAAAGTAAGATTTGTTAGTAAACAAATTTCATACAATATTAAAGTAATCGGTACTTTCCGGTTAGTGCAAGGTCCAGTCTGGTGTTGCTATTTGCTTATACTTGGTCCCATAACCACGTACAAGCAAAAGCAACACCAGACTGGACCTTGCACTAACCGGAAAGTACAAAAAGATCAATATAAACTACAAATTGTAAAATCAACAATATCTCGGTTGTAAATGTGATTTACTGAAAAGTGAAAAATTGTGGGTTTTTTGTGTTTTGTTTTTTTCAAACGACTAAAGGTATTACTTTGGAAAAATGGTTTTCGAGACTTCATCTTTTGTTCAACCATGAGAGATTTTCAAAGAATATCAATGTAAGAGGAAACAAGAATGATACACTTATGAAAAACTGAGAAAGGGAACATTTTTTTCTCAATATTATTTTTATTTTTCTTTTCTTATAAAGCTTGTTGAGAAATTTTTGATATTAAATTTTCAACTCGATAGCGTTATTAAATCTTCTAAAGCTGCCGCTGCTCGTTTATCATTTTCAATTTTGTCACGTTAGTGATGGTCGAAAGATGATGTTACTTACGATGAAACGAAAAACTGTGAAAATCGAAAAAAATGTTTAAACTTAAAAAAAAAGAAATGTTCGAATTTAGTGAGCTAAATTATCTTTTATCACTTAAGTAATCTGGCTTTTAAAAGGTGTTTCAACTCCAAATTTTGTTTGAATAACACGGATTTAGAGGTTGTAAAAGGAAAAGCGTCTTTAGGTTGATCATCTTGTCACTAAACGGCGCTGTCTTAACCGGCCATCTTGTGAGAAAAGTTTGAACTAGGTTAAAAAAAACAACTATTTTTTTAACGTTTCCACTTCAACATTAAATTTGTATTTATAATATTTAAGAGTATTTTTTTAAAAGTAGTACTGCTTTAGAGTTGTTTTGGTATTGTTCCATGTGAAGAAATTTTTGAAGAGATAAAAATACTGTATTTTTAAAAGTACACTTTTAATATTTAGTAGTTTGTGGGGCCAATTATCCTTTAATCGTAATAGTATGGTTGTATAGTGTAATTGTAAAATTGAATTACTTTAGTGCATAAATATTTAGTTTACTTTCACCTATACAAATTAAAATGTTGCATTTTTACAAAATTCTTGCACTAATATTTTTGCACATATTGTTGTTTTGCTCAAAATTATGCGTTAGGAAGGTAGAATTACACTTAACACATTCGAGAATTCTTTCAGATCATGTTTTGACAAAAAAATATTACTTAACACCCTTTTACACCGGGTCCTTCAATTGCATTTCAGCGATATGAAATTCTTAGAGAATTTTTAGAAATCTGTTGATAAATAAAACTATGAAATAAATACACCCAAGTCAGAATGTATACAATTGCCATGTGTGCCCTGCATTTGACATTTCACTGGGATTTCAAATTCAGACGAAACCGGATGTAGGGCTGATGATTGTCGAATTATTCAAATATTTTTACTACTTTGAAAAACTTTCGACCTCTAGAGGTCATTCTAGGACACACGGTACAGTGCGTATGTTTCTTGCATGTGCTGTAACTCGGGGTTGATGGGCGGGACCGGAAGTAAGGTTGACTATCGATTTTTTTTTTCAAAAGATGATCATTCGGACGTCAACAAGATGGGCAGTGGAAGCAGGATTTGCTGGCTCGTTTTCCACACGAGATGTGAGTGGAAGATGGGGGCCAAATCGGATAATGATGGGGATTTGAAGAGGGGAGAATTCTTCCATCATCCTTATAAGAACCCAGGGAACATCAGGGCGCGAGGAATGAAGGATTTTTTTCTCCCTCCAGTTATGCCCAATTAGGAATCGATTTTTTTATTTTCTTGTGCTGGTATTAGTGTGTTTTTTGTTGTTCGGCGTTGTTTTTTGTGTTTTTTTTATATGAAATTGTTCTATTTTTTTTATATAATACGGATTGTCCAAGACTTGGGAAGCAATAATCTTAAATAGGTGTAACGTCTACAATATGTTGGCTATTAAATCCGATCACAGGTGTTGGAAACGTAATAATAATACCCATCTTAAAAAAATGAAATTTGAACTGGTAAAAACAAAAACTACTGTAGTTCGTCTGTAACTGACAATAAGTTTCAGCTACGAGAACGATTATGAATTTTATTTTTTACTAATTTAATTTCGTGAACTTCGCTTCAGTTTAAAATTAAACTTTTAATTATATTACAAAATGTATACTCCATTCTTATTTTTTGCATATTTTATGGGCAAAAATGTCACAAAGATGTCTCTCAGGCAACATCTAAACTGTCATTTTTAGAAGGTCTCTGTATTTGAAGAACTTCGGGCAATATAATGTTAAGCCACATATTTTTTAAAATGATATTTGTACACCAAACTGTCCCTCAGTACTATTTTTAGTTTGTCATTTTACCACTTTCTGGATTATTCAATAAAATGATAGCATAATATACCAAATCAGTTTGTTGTTAAGTATCGTACTCTACGGCGTTTCTTACCAGAAAGACGATTCTCCAGAACAATTTTAAAAATATGGCTTATCATCATAATGCTCGAAGTCTTTCATTTAAAAATAATTTGCTCGTGATTAAACAACTTCGTGATTGGTGATTTTCTCTGTTGGCTTTAACCAATGACAAAGCTCTGTGCTTACGTTGTACAGGCGTCAGAAAAACGATTGCTTGGATGTCGAAGAAAATAAAAGTAAAACTATTTTCGTTATTTATGTATGAAATAACTACAATTGTAGTAGGGATATAAAATGTCATTTTGAATGGTCTACAAACTTTGGAATATGAGTTTCAGGGACTAGAAAATGTCCTATGAACATGGAGTCGAAAAGGCTTGCTTCTGGAATTACGACTGTTCGAAGTTTGCCTGCAAAGGCTGGAGAAATTATCACAATTTAACGCTCATCATTACAAACTAGCAAACTTAGAACCGTAGTAACTCCAAAAGCAAGCGTTTCCGAGCACATGTTTATAGAACATTTTATTTTATTTATTTATTTATTTTTATTTTTATATAATTCGGTCAAGGTGACCATTAGTACCAAGTACAAAAAAACCACCAAAGGAAAGAAAATTATTTCTTAATGGAAAACAGACACAAAATGTTATGAAACATAAACAGACTTTTCCACTTGTTTGAGTTCTTGGATCTTGTTCCCGAAGTTTCTACAGACTGTTGAGAATCACCATATACATAAAATTTCACAATTTATGTGAGGGCCAATTTAAGTTCTGCAAAAATACTAAAAGAAAAAACAAAAAAAAAACCAAACAACGAAATTCGCATATATCAAAATTTGCATAAAATGGAAAAACTACAGTGGACAATTTCACCGTATGGCTTCGAATTTACGCCACACGAGGCGTACACATCGTGGAAGCGAAGCAGCAGTAGTTTTCAGGAGTGTTCAGTCACACGTGCACAACCACACAATCGTAGAATAGTCAATTTTTTCGCATATAACGAAATTGCCTCTACGGAACTCGAATAAAATCGACCACTCTTTGTATCTCACATAACTCTTCACAGTTTAGATATTTTTACGATATTACTGATTTCACACTTTACCGATAACTTCTTTTTTTTTTTGTTGTTGAGGTTTCTGTTTTATTGCATTTAAACGTTATAAAAATAACGCATTACGTATTCAAGTTGCGTTCAGCTCTTCACAGTTCACTGGGTTGAATTTCTAGTTATTTTTTTTCTCCCCTTCGAAGATGGTTTATTGAGGATCCTCGGTGTAAATTCGGACAGCCATGTAACGGGGATGTAAGCGGATTTTTTCTGTTATTTTTCTTCTTTTCCCTTTTTTTTTATCTCTCATTTCGTTTTCTTGTTCTGCTTTTCTTGGATCGGTCACGTGATTGATCGATTTCGATCGCCCAGCAAAGCACTCGCTTGTGAACACAGCCAAATCATTCCTACCGATTTTCCCTTTTCTGTGTAATTTTTTTCTTCTTTTAGTCTATCTGTTCCATCCACCTTTTTCTTTTTCGTTTTTTCACTCGTGACCAACGAAACGAACAAATCCCAGGGTTTTTAAGGTGCTTCTTCCTATTCCAAGCTCATTTCTAACTTCGGTGCAAATTGAGCGGAAAAAGTAGGGTACCTTAAAGGCTTGGCTAATTTTGTTCTAGACGACCACTTCCATCGTATTGGAACTCTTTCGCCAAGGTTAATGAAAGAGTTTCACCTTCTGTTTTGTATTCGCAGTCGTATAAATTAAAGGTTGGAATTTGATTCAGGTTTTGATGATTGTCTAGGAAGTCGGCTGATAAACTGTCCTTTGTATTTTAGGATAATCACTTTTGATACTCTTGTATTTGCTTCACTTGAAGTGACATGGAAATTGAACGTATAGACCTATTTTAATCTACAGTTGTTTATGAGAATATACTGTAAAGTTCAATGTAAAAAGCGCATATAATTAAATAAATCGAAAATTGCAGAAATCAAAGAGATGGAATTACTTGAAACTTGCATAAATCCAATATCGAATTACTCAACGATTGCATAAATTTATATTCGCATAAATCGAATTTTACATAAATCAAAATTACATAAATCAAAATTGCATAAATCGAAATTTGCATAAATTGAAACATGCATAAATTAAAATTCACATGAATCGAAAAATGCATAAATCAAAATTTACAAGAATCGAAACATGCAGAAAAATTGAGTTTTTGCTTCATGTATCTATACAGTAGTTCTGTAAGACAGTATATAAAGAGTAGGCGTAAAAAGTATTTTTAATGTACTTGTTTTTTAGTTGAAAGTACACCATCAAGTTTAAATCTTTAAGTTTGTGGCAATATTTAAAGTTAATTAATGTGTGTGTGTGTGTGTTTGAAACACCTCTTGAGCTCATGAAACCAAAAATCTTGAAACTCTGTTGTATACCCTGTCATAAAATCTGAAGTGTGTACACCAATGTGTTTGAGTTTAATTTTAATTTACTTTTTAAATTGAAATTAAACGATGGGTAGTGTTTAAAACACGTCAGATGACACCGGTAAAGAACTTAGTTGCTTTATTAAATGACATGAATATAATTTGGGTCTAAAACTAAAGGGAAAACAAAAACAATCTATATTTATTGGGATGGACCGATAATTTATTAAATATTATTTATTGTAAATTATTTTTTTTGAATTGCAAATATAACTTATACAGTAGTATAAGGTTAGAGTTTTACCGTGTTTTATTTTCAGTCGCCTAAATTAAAGGCTGGAGTTCTGATTTAATTTTTTATAAATGTCTAGAAAGTTTCTTAATAAAGCTATTCTGGTCGCTTTTTTACGTGAAAGTACAATATATTTATTCAATCTTTAAGTTGTGGCAATATTTAAAGTTAATGTACTGTATGTATGTTGAAATCTCAGAATTCTTAAGTCTATAGAACCAAGAATTTTGCATACTCTTTGATGAATTCTTGAGGGGGTATGTATGTACACATAACAGTATGTTTGCGTTTTAAATTAGGGCTAGTTTTACAAACCTTGCAACAGTTGGTGCCACTAATAAAAAATTCAATTACGATTTTACATAGGAATATACAGTAGTTTTGAAGTGTTTTGAACTAAAAAAGAAATTAAAAAATAATCGGATTCAACATTTATTAATACCGTTAATCTAATATTTTTTCCTGTCTTGTACAGTTTGAAAATTTAAATAGCTTAAAGATTAGTTTCACTTTGTGTTTTGTATTCGCTGTTGTATAACTAAAGATTTAGAATTTCATTCATCCTTTAATGAAATCTTAAAATGAAATCTTATAATGTAGCTATGTTGGTTTTTCAGTATGTTTGTCTAATTCTTTGTTTTAAAGCTGTATATCAAGTTTTTCAGTCTTTAGGCTGTTGCAATAAAACAAGTTGATATGCATATAAGAAATAGTGCTACTAGTGGGTGCGGAGCGCACTGGGTAACACTATCAGAGGGTAATTACAGATTCGAATAACGTTTTTATAGCCGCTGATTAACGGTTGACACTATGAGTTACGGGTGACATCAACCTCAGTGACGCCATTCTATACAATATCTACTATATCTTTTGTATACAGTGCGATCTCCGAACTCGACGTCTATAATATATACGTCGAGATAAATATATTATGACTTCGTCTTTTTTTAAATTTAATCTAGAGGGTTTTCACATGATTGTTTTGTTTCAGTTATTTTGTGTTTATCTTGTGCGTGGTTTGTGAAACAATCGACAGAGAAATTTAGTGAAAAAAAATTGTGTGTACATGATATCGATATAATTTGGAAAATAGGGATAAAACAGAATACGGCTAATGCAATATTATAGTATGTAGTACTCTATTTGGTGTGTTTATCATATTTTCATGTCAAAAACGGTTTTAAATTGAAACGCTTGAAATATTATGACAAAGTAACTTTTTCTTTTCGTTTTGCATTTATACAAGTTTCAGTTCTAAAATGACCAAAATATTGCGTCGGATATTTTATATCGCATGAAATGGTTCCAACATTTATCGATAACGTCATTGATGTATGATATACCTTTATAAATATTATTATTTAGAGTTACTTTTACCAACTTCTGAAAAATGCTGCTTTTCACCTGTTTTATCATTAAATTTTGATTCCTTTTCGACTTTGAATGCTAAATTTTTTTAACCTTGCATTTGTAAATACATATTCACTAATGATAAAAAATAACCCTATTCAGTTGAGTTTAATTGCAACTGGAATACGAATTTTAATAGTTCTTTAAAGATATTGATTTTCATCACACTTTTCTCTTTTTACCACCCACGTTTTTCCATCTAAGTAATGGATCGTTATAAAAGTGTTGGGAGAGTGAGAGATGAGTTCACTCGCTTTAACTCCAAGTTTAATGTACAATGCAGTTCATTCTTTGCGTTGCCTAAAGCGAGTTTCCGAGAAAATAAAGTTGCGAACACCGACCTGAACGGTGTGAATATTTATCATTTCGGCCAGAAGAAGGATATGGCGAACAAAATTGTTACGAACCATGTTTATGCTCTAGTTTGATGCCAAGAAAACACAGGCTCGTAGCTTTGGGCTCGTAAATAATAGCAAAGGTGATGAATGGTGCACTGCCACTACTCGGCGGATGATTACTATATCAGCAGAAAGGGGGAAAATTTTCGGTTCACCCTTTACATGTTTACATGTTTTAAAGGTTATGAAATAAGCATGAGCCATGAAATTGTCCTGTGTTCGAAGCAAAGATTTTAAAGTTGATTTACAATGGGAAGAGGTGGTTTTAGAAGTTTTTGGTGTGCCTTAGTATCACATTTTTTATGAAACGTCAGTTTATACATTACAGTATATTTGACCATGTATTTAGAATTCATGAAAGAATCCCAGATCAATGTTTGTGAATGTCGGTTAAAAAGGTCTTGATACCTGCGTACTAGAAGTGAACCCGTGGCTGTAGCATGATAGGGATTTCAGTCAGTAATACAAACTTTAGAGTGATAACTACAAAACTAACATATTTCTACTTTTTGCGTTTACATGCAACCAACCAGCTCCATCTAGTGACAGGTTGCTACAAATGAGTTTGGAATAACGGTGTATCGTACCTCAAAAAAGGTGGTTATGAGAAAACGGGCAAAAACTTCCGGCATCTTCAGATGTAAGATTAAAAGAAATTCCTGTCAATTGTATATTTATAAAAGGAAAATGAACATGTTTTACAAAAAAAAAAAGAGTTTAATTTTAGTTGACAGGCTTCAAGTTACTGGCTAATTCAAAAAATGCAATTACGCTGTAATTCCAAATATTGTGCTAATTTAAAAATGCGTTTGCGCTTTTTTTCCAAAGATCAGAATTTTTTTCATTGTTTTGTAAGTGAAGCAAACAACTGACAAAAAAAAGAAATGACAAAAAATTAAAGACTTGCAATGGCCGTGTTCTATATACAGCATATTCTTGCTCCAAAAAATTCCGAAAATGCAAATTATAGGCAACCATTTCTGAAACGATTCAATTTACACATTTTAAGAAATAACGGCGTAAGTGTCTTTCCACTGTTTTTTTTTTTCATCCAAATTCTCGATTATTTGCTGTAGTTTTTTTTTTTTTAGTTTTTTACGTGAATTTATATCTACAATTTTTTTCATTTATACGACGTTTTCTGAGAACGTTACCTTTACATAAATCGAGACCTATTCGTGTTTTGTTGTGTGTGTGAAGGGATTAACAATGGATATTCTGCATTTTCTTCGTTTATCTGTACTTTCAGTAAAATATACAATAAATCATTATTGTATTTAGGAATTAATGCGATGATTAGATTTCACTGTAAACCCTACCTTATAGAAACATAAGTGGGTTCTTGATGTTGTTCTGTTCCGTTTTAGGATTTCGAGTTTTACTGTATAATGTTTTTAATTTTCAAACTGTTAGTCGAGATATACAGTCAAGGAAGTTTGGAGGCCATGCGATAACAAAACAGGAAATGGTGATCCTAATTTTTTGCAATGGTTTGGGTTGAAATTGGGCAGAAATGTTATATGTATCGATAGTTTATGTTGCTAACTAGTACTTATCATTATGACATGAGAAAAATTGGATGAATAATTTTGATGAAGAGTTTGATACTGTGTTACTACATAGCCATGTAACCTGGGCTAGTTTATTTTACTTAGGTGAGTGACACATTAAAGCCTATTTTACACGTCAAACTTTTTCAATCAAATTCCATCGATTCCAACTGTTTATCACTGTCTAAAATTTAGTTAACGATGATGACAATTTCTAAAACCACATTAACTATAAAACTATAATCAATTACAAATAAATTTGAGTACAAATTCTAGAAAATGTTTAGTATGAAGAATTGATTCTGGGTGTTCTTAAACTTCGGTCAAGGTGTGAAAACACAAGTGAAAAAAAAAACAATTTAGTGGTTTGTTTTCTTTTTCTTGGACCAATTCCCTTTCTCGCAATAATGTTAATGCATCCTGATTGGTGGTTTGGATTGGTAAAAAAAAACATACAACCAAATTTGAAAAATCACCAGTACCAAGAAAGCCCAAAATGGTAAAAAGGAACTACCACAGAGGCAAGATGGGCTCATTTTCTCATTAGTGGTTTTCCAAGAAGAGACTTTCCTCAGATGACCAGTACCGACTTTTCCTTTTCACGCCTCATCTTTCAAATGGGCTTCGAGCCAAGCACACTGGGAATTAACAATGATGTCACCTCCAAATTTTTTTTCTTCACGTTTTCCAATTTGAACTAATGTTGCAACTCAGGGAAAAATCTTTAGGGTCTTCAAACCCCCCGGATGTTCACTTCAGGTCCCCAGGGTTGCCCAACCAGTGACAGCAACTATTATTCTTACTCTTGTTGTCTGTCCCCAAGTGCTTACTTTGACCATGCAAAGAGTTTTGTAAAACTAGACAACCTAATCACGATGATGAATTTGTCTCACCCTTAAAATTGTTGCTGAACTATGCAAGATTTTCTTTTTTTTTTTGGTTAGTTTTGTTTAAAAGATATTAACAATTTTTGTGGATGGTATGACAGTCATTTAACGGTGATAAATTACTGTTATAAAATGGTTTGTCCTTCTCACAATTTTTTTTAAAAATAATTTTCTTTTATGCGGACTTTATTTAAAGGTTGGGGACATGATTAATGAAGTTGTTTGTCAAACAAGATTGGAAAAAGATGAAGTGATTATGAGTCGTGTTGAGTTTGATATATGCAAATAAATGTTACGTGCCATTAAATGTAGACAGTTAATAGGTTTGAATAATTAATTGATGCGTGAAATGCGGTAAAATGGCAGCTGACAAATGTAAGGTTAGGCTAATCAAATGTACAATTAGGGGATGTTAATAATAGTGATGATCGTGATTATCACGTAAATATTTTTGTATAATTAAATCTATCGGATTTAGAAATGTTTGGTGATGAGTTGGCAATCAAGGTTTGTTTTTGGTGTTTGCAAATTTCTAGTATCCTGGCATTATGAAAGTTAACCAGGAATAAATGATCGAAAAATTCATTGATAACTTAATAATTAAATTATCAATATCTAGAAATATTAAACTCTGGATATCGTTATTTCTAAAGATCACACACAAATTTTGATGTAGCTAGTCGAGCGATTTGTGCACATCTGCGACATCGACAACGAGTCTTCATTGGTTGGGAAAGAAGCTGACGTCAGAGTAGTTCACGACCTGCCGCACGAAAAATGGCCTGTGGCAGGGAGCCTATAAGTTTAAACATATTTAAAATTATAAATATATAATATATTTTTAATTTTATTAGGTCTATTTTTTATTAAAAAATATAACAAAAACTGGTTAAATATTTATTCGACAAAAATTTAAAAAGACAACAACACATTTCGTGGTTACCATGCAAATGAAGGGCCTAGTGTAAAAAAAGTGTTAAGTAACATTTTTGTCAAAAAATGACCAAGAAGCATTTTTAAATGTGTTAAGTGCAATTCTATCTTCCTAGTGCATAATTTTGAGTAAAACCACAATATGTGTAAAAAAATTTGTGCAAGAAGTGTGAAGTAGCCCATAGACTGCAAGGCAAGTTCAGGTTTTAAATGCGTTTTTTTTTCGAAATTGAAGAAATGTTACTTAACAAACACCCTTTTACATCAGACCCTTCAAATGTATAATTTGATCCGAATGAATTATTTTTAAATTAGAATTTTGTTTACAAGATAGTATTGCCAATTAAAACAGTCGTTCATCATAACAGAAATCAAACGTCTTAACAAAAAACTATATATAAAAAAACACATAGCAGAAAATAACATTAATTGTCATCATCCCTTTCTGTCACTTGATACTTGTTCTCGAAATCGTTTTTCATATTAACAACATCCGTTTTTAATCCCTTTTTTTATTTTTATCACCCTTATCACTTGTCTTCACTGTTTTTACTTTATCCGTTTCCCCTTCTTCGTTTATTTTTTTTATCCCCTACCAAGGGTTTAATTAGAGCGTGAGATAAAAGCGCATCCCGTTTCATCTGTGTGTGTATGAAAGAGAATAAGTTTCCCAGACCTCCCACTAAGGGGCTCCTTCCTAAAGATTCTCACTAAAACCTGGTTCAAAGCTTGGTTCAAAACTGTCAAGACATCCTTTCAATAGGTCGATGAAGTGCTCGAGTTTTTTTTTTTTTTAATATTTTTTTTATGTGCAATCTTGAATAAATGTTCATCGTAGCCGCGGGTGTTGGCGTGATGCTTCATCAGTGATGGCGAATTTATAGGGTGATCCAATGAGAAGTCGTAAAAAGAAGATGGAGATGGGTTTTCGAATTCCTACGCGCGAATTTGAGTTTTTGGATAAATTTGGTTTTTTCATGTGTTCTATATTTCGAGTGAAGGGTTGTAATAATTGGAAGGATATGTAAATACATGTGGTTATTTTCACAAAAAAGTTGCAACAAAAATTTGACATTTTAAAAATCATGTTTTGGTGTCATGCTTGATCGATAGAAAGCATTACTGTATAAAGTAATATTAGTTTTATATCAAGTTTTCATAATTGTTTTTCTGACTATGATTTTGTGATATTAATAGTATACAATTTAATCCACACAAAATATTAAAATGTTATAATAGTTAGACGGTAAAAGGTAGCACTAAATGTCATGTTACAAATGATGTCGTGTCACAAGCGCTATAGATAATTTACATTTAACTATCTCATATTTTTATATACAGTAATGCAGACCAGCTGGTTGGGGGTGGCCACCCCTCTCAAGCCTCCTTATGAATTAGGTTCCAGTTTTGAAATCGATTTTGAATACAAATTGAACGAAATATCAACAAGCGTGTAAATATACTTATACAAGAATACCTCATAATCTTGTCTAAGTATATAATTAACCTCTGGCGGATTTAAGGGAAGGGAGGGTTTAACCCCCCAAAACATGTTTA
The DNA here is from genome assembly GCA_034695005.1 of Cryptops parisi. NCBI lineage: Eukaryota > Metazoa > Arthropoda > Chilopoda > Scolopendromorpha > Cryptopidae > Cryptops > Cryptops parisi. The sequence continues at coordinate 6,163 of JAQIWH010002867.1, read as the reverse complement.
TTTCTTGAAAAAAGAAGTTTTTCTGAAGAAAAGGCAAAAACGACTAAATTGTGCATATTTTGATGTTTAAGCACTCAAACACTCATTTGGAGTTTGATTTGCCAAGAAAAAGATGTAAGTTTTAGACATAGTCATCATGAAATTTTAGATAACTCCTCCCCCCTAGAGGTCGGCTCTATATCCGCCACTGTGATTAAGTGACCAGTTGAATCGGATTTTTTTCTGCGAAACTAAGTCAACACGTCAAGGAACTCTTGGGTAACTTTTCTATTAATCCGGAAGTTCACAAAAATGTAAAGTTTTTGACAACTCTTTTAATACGATTTGAATACATATTTATATACACCACCGGCGTATAATAAGATATACCGCACATCAAGTAGAATAATCTGGCAGAAACTTTTCGGGTAAGTTTATAAATAAAAAAACATGGCGTCTTCTTTAAAAATGACATAAAGTAGCATTGACTGGCACGATTACAACGGCACGCGAGGTCGTATTTTACACTTTTAAAACCCCATCTATGGCCATTTCGGCTTGAAACCCCTTCGGTTAAGAACCCACGTAGTGTAGTAGTTGTAAGCTTTGCATCAATTTTGGGTTGTTGGCCCCGAAAATGCCATTTGCAAATGCGCCATCTGTGGTTAACGTTGGATGTTACTCTGGTCACCAAAGTGATGATGACAACCCTTAAGGTCCTCTACCATTAAAATTGCACTACAACACTATATGTACGGTGATGTTGCCGGATGGTACGTTTTTTTATCTTCAGTTTTAGGAGGGTATGTAAAGGGTACAGCAGGGTCGTTTTTATTACTCGGTGTTGTAACACAAAGGGGTTTATGTGGAAATAAAACATGCGTTTTAGTGGTGGTTGGAACATCTGTAAAAAAATACATACAAGGAGTAGAAATGACATGTTGCTGAGTTTTTGATGCGAAATTTATTGTCACGTGACTAATTTACTTATACAATTTTTTTTATTATTATATGCGCGAGTGGCTGTACAAGAAATTGTATGGTGAAAAAATAGCAAATAATTTAGTAAGTACGGTACACAAAAGTTTGTTTTTGTAACGCGTTTTTATTTTTGGTTAATTTGAAAGTGTGTCGTTTTTTTTTTTTAAATAAGGAAGTTTGACCTATGCGAATAGTTTATTATACGCCATTAAATGTTAACACAAGAGAACTTCTCAGAGATACTGATTATATGTTTGATAATTTTGCTGTTGATGCGATTTTGTTCGCAACATTTGATCGTTCAAATGACAAGTTTTGTCATTTGAACAATGACAAAATGAATTTCGATTAATACTATGTACAATTCATGCAAGGTGTTCACAGAACGTACTATCACATAAATCAAAGACTTAGTAAATTTTAACGAAGTGATCTTGTTAATATTCAAAGAATGTAAAAAAGAAATAGGTTTATGATAAAGTGTGTGGATTGGATAACTCTTCAATGCAGGAATTAGGTATTTAACCGAACGTGTCAAATTTTAGTGTGATATTTGTTGCGTGGTTAAAATATGGACGTTTTAGCGGGAAAAGGTCGAAAACAAGATGGAAATAGGAAATGATAAAATTGGATTGAGCTGGCGTCGCTTTTTTTTTCAACGAATCAGCTTCTGGTTTGGAAAGCAAATGAAAGTTTAATGGAAATTGATTGTTCGCAGAAATCTCGGAGAAATCATGAAACATTACAACTCTTCTTTCGCACAGTTTTCTCTGCTCAATCGATAATGTTGTTTATCGATTTCAACAACAGAATATAATTTTAAAATTATAGCAATTAATATATAAATATATATATTTTTTTAAAAAAGATATAGTGTATTTATATAAATATGTATATTGGGAGAACATTGGGTTAAAAATAAAATAAAATTTGCGAAGGTTGCTCATGTGACGTTTGAGGATGATGGTTGATAAGGCTTATCAGTAGAAAATGTCGCCACTTGTCAACAAGGTTCGGGTTTTAATGTCGGAATTTTTAATAGGGGTGTGTGGGTAATTAAAAAGTTGGTAGTTTTGCTATAAAAATTTTCAAAGGAAGTTTTATTATTATTTTTGGGTGAGAATATGGTGTCATGACCAGCATCACAATTTTAAAACCAAGTCGTTGTTTTAATGTATTAAAGTAAGTAGGTAAATGCCAATTTAAATGCTTATCACCTTTGTAAGCTTTAGAATTGTACGTACAAGGTGAATCATGAGTCACACAGCATGTCAAATATGTACTGTAATATATAATTACTGAAATTTGAGACTTGAGGTATTCAACTCGATATGTGTTTGACCCTACTGTATATACAGGGTGGTTCAAAATTTCTATATTCCTAAATTCGTTGGTCCTAAATTTGACAGGACCACCTAAATTTAGAGGGAAAACAACTTTAAGGGAGTTCTAGGAGAGTAACTTTTACCAATGTGCAAAATTGCACGTGTTAGGCGTCGTCAATTTAAAAGCTCATGGAGATGTTCAGTCTATGCTGTGTTTATAGTCAATTCAACGTCATAAGCAATACGTACATTATTTATATGTATCGTAGATAGTCCTATATATAAAAGTTATTTGGCGATGGTAGATGGCAGTACTAGTTTCTCTCTACACGAATAACTTCAGTTTGTTTATTTGTTCTCAGTGAACGCTTATAACTTTTATTCAATTGATTTCGAAATTTGGTATCCCGTAATATTTTATTCCCAGTTAAGTTTTAGGCTATTTTTAATACTAGAGTGTTTATTAGGAAGACGAAAAATCGGCCTTTTGTGATTTTTTCTCCCAATTTTTTTTTTTTGCGTTGTTTTGTTAGGAATGAACAAGGGTGTTTCTTGTTTATAATCACGTTATACTTATACTTATGGTTATGGCCAGACTGAATACTTACCCATTTAAAGGGACATTATTAAATTTTTTAGAAGCCCGTGTAATACTGTTGTTACAGTTGTTTTGAAACCGTGAAAAAGGGCTATTGTTGAAGCAGTGTCGTGGTTTTGCAGAGTGTTCATAAACGATAGATCAAAATTACGTGGCATAATTTTATTACTTGCTAAGTGGTTACTGTGATACCTTCATTTAAATAATGTTTACATAACCATTCAATGACAAAATGTTGGATTCTATATGTCGGATTTGACATGACGTTGACTGTTGAAAAAGTTGCCTTGACCTACAGATTCGCAGAGGAAGGTTGCGTTGTGTAGAAATTCGTATCGGTACATTCCGTTTCTGCGTGCATTAACCTGACGGACAGACGCACGCACACAGAGAGAAAATTACAAATTATGTACATGGATTCAAATGTTAACCTAAGGCACTGACCCTTATCTCAATTTCATAAATTGCAGTAATAGACATAGCGCCATGCGTTTGAAACATAACGTTGCATACATATATAAAACTTGTTATGGAGGAGAAAAATACACAGGATAATTTTAATTGTTAAGGTCAGCTTTTACGCACCACGCCGCGTACATATTGTGGAAAACGTGTAGCATTTGTATGACTGTTTAGTCCTTTGTATGCCACCCTACAGAACAGCACAATAACAAACTTTTTTATATACAATATGGGGTTTTAAAATCCCTATCTTGAATAACCTAACTAAAACAAGCAAACAAAAACCAAACAAACCCATAAAAACAACATTAAAATATGCCTACCGCTTGCTGACTGGGTAGAATAAAAAACACCAACTCCCAACGTTTCGCTTCTCTTAATATAGTGGCTTGATAAAAAACAGGACAACAAACATGTAGAGAAAACACCAGACACACGAAAACCGTATAAGGTTCAAACTTTGGTTCATGATGGTTCAAACTTTCAGGGCATGTAGGGGTTTGAAAGGAACAACTTTTTCTGGTGCAAAAAGTTCCGCAAAAAAATCGCGTCACGGAGGTAGGTAGTTGGATTTTAAGGTGCGCACTGACTGCCCTGAGGCTTATAATTTGGCGCTCAAACACGCGCTTGAAATGCTACCTGTATGCCTGTATGGTGAGCTCCATCGCAATACACCCATGCTGTGTGGGCGGGTAGCAAACCTTGCAATCCCATCACAATACAAGCAGCATTTTGGGCATCTGTATCACATGACGAAATTGTTTCCAGAAGTGTTTCTATGGGAAAACGTTTCCCCTTTTGGACCTCCTCACATGCCCTGAACGTTTGAAACAAAGGTTTTGAACTATCCTGTTCCGTATAACGAGCATCTGAGAGGCTTTCACTCGTCACATAATAGCGAAAGTACATATGCGGCATTTGGAGGAATCTTGTACATTACTATACCGTTTTACAACAGATAATGTAGGCCTATATGTATATTTGATGGACAATTTGGGTGGTTTTTTATACATTGAAGTATTTTAATAAAAAAAAGAGTAATCATAAAATTTAATGGAGATCCACGAAATAACGAAATCCAATTTTATTATAATCGATAGGTTCGTTCATTTCCGTAACATCTTCATGTACCTCCTCCCTTTTCGTTTCCTCACACTCTAAGTGAAACCATTTACACACACTACTTTTTCATCTGTTTTTTTTTCTTCTTTCATGCCTTCATTAACTTTCCATTCAATGGCGTGGAACTAAGTAAGGTGAATAAATTTTATAGTTTTCTAACTTCCCCCTTTTCTTCTAAAGCTCTCGTATATTTTTTTTGTTACGCACTTGGAGGTTTTCGAACCTCAGTAGATTGAAGCACACTCGTCTTTAATGAATCAATAATCGATTCTATCGTTGGTCGTGTGTGAAGATGACACTATAGCACCACCATCACCTCGTTTTGCTATTTTAGTTGGCCTTGAGCGACACTCCAAATTTTGGGGGGAAATGGAAAGGAGAGGGCGCAATGGCCTCGAGTGGGAAATTAAATCATTGTGAAAAGGGGGACCGTCATGCAGAAAGTGCAATGCTTTAGGGAATCATAAACGAAAACCCCCTTTCGTCCAATTAAACGCCTGGATTTGTTGAGGTGCTCCGAGAATAAGGACTCTTACTCCAAACTCCTCTCTCCAACTGTTCCAAAGGGTATTATTATTATTATTTTATTGCGAAAAGTCAAGTGCGAGGGCTTTGCTCAGGAAACTCGCCAACTCGTATGGACATGATGCGAGTTTTAATGGATAAAAGTTTGTTTTTTCATGTTTGCCACCATGTTGTTAATCCCGGTGGAAACATGTTCTGACATGTTTGTAAGATGCATACAAGAAAGACAGCCATTGTAGTTGTCCATTATGTAGGTTTTTTAACCTGAGAATTTGTTGTGCGGAATACAAGCAATGTTCGATCGATGTGGAACTTACAGTACAAATGTTTGGTACACATCAAAAATCGCATAAATCGAAATACAGTAACCTATAATATGAAATTGCAGTGGATTTACGTAAATTGAAAGGTCCCGTAAAACTGAGAAATCGTGAATTTACTGAAAAAGTGAAGATGAATGGTTGTCAACGTAAATGTCATTTCCAGAGTGTAAATTTTATTGGACTATGGCATTTTAATTGGATTCGGTGTACAGTGTCTGTGCAATTTATGAGAGTGCCATACAATTTCGCTCTTAATGCGTCCAGAAAACTTTCCAGGATTCTCGATATATAAGTATTTGCGTTGGAAACGAATAAACATTGGCCAAAAAATGTAACGTATCTGGAAACGAAACTTACAACATTGCATGTAGGGCCTATCGTAATTTTCATAAAAGAGGAAAAGTACAGTGGGTGAATGATGGTCAGAAGTTTCACCACACGTGGCATATACAGGGTGTGCCAAAAGTACGGTTCTATGGAGATATTCAAAAGGCTATTAAAATGAAAAATTTCAGTTTGGATATAATCGCACCTTCATAGAGCTCGTTACATAGTGATATTTCCATTGACCTCGCATTGTTACAAATCGGAAATGGTATTGTTACATTGGGAACTAAGAGTCGTAGCTTCCAAGTCCTGTTTAGAAAATTGTGGGCTGTGTTCCATTTAGTCAGAATCAACTGTTTTATTTATTTCCAACAATGCAACCGAAATAAAAATTATTGAAACAATAAACCCCCTTGAAGCTTAGTGAGCTATGATTTGATTTGATTGATTTGATTGATTTATTTCTCGAGAATCAGTAGTACAAATGATACAAGTTAGAAATAAGGTATTAGACTCGGGAA
>JAQIWH010002866.1:0-22388 GCA_034695005.1 Cryptops parisi | reverse complement strand
ATATCTCGAAACATGTTTTGTTGTAGAAAGATGATTTTTTTAAACAGTTTTTACAATTGAAGGACCTGGTGTAAAAGGGGTTTAAGTAACAAGTTTGTCAAAAGTAACTTAGAAGCATTGTGTTAGGTGCAGTTTTACTTTCCTGACGCATAATTTGGAGAAAAACACAATAATATATGCAAAGATGTTAGTGCAAAAAGTGTGAAGTAACCCATAGATAACAAACCAAATACAGATCTTAAAACTCGTATTTCTCGACATCGTGAAAATGTTACGTTGAAATCCTTTTACACCACGCTTATCAATTATAAGCTATCTTTATACGAGGGTGAATCAGAAAGTAATTGAGTAAATTTTTTACAGCAAAACTGTCATTTATTTGCGAAAATCGTTCAAAACATGTACGAGATCTACTTTGAAGCTCATCATGAGTTGTACCTCTAAACATTTTTAATGTTATAAATATGCCGTTACATTTGAAAAAATGTAATTTGTTTTGCGCGTCTGAGTGCAAAACGCACATTTTCAAACTAATCAGTCGAAAACATAGCGAATTCAGTGTAAAAAGCTTGATTTGAAGCGATTAATTATAAACGTGTTTATCTCAGTGCGAAACGTTTTCAAGCGAATGAGTCAAAAACATAGCAAAGTCTATGGTGAATGTACGGATGCTCTGCTATTGAAGTGAAAGAAGTATTCGCTTACACAATTTTGATTGTTATTTTCGTGTCCATGATACAAACACATGTTACAGGTGTCACTTGCTTTCTGGCCATTGTGGGAGTGAGTCGAGCTGTATGTCCTATTGGTTTCGAAGAGATCCATAGTAAATGTTTCATGTTCAACAAGGAACCGGTTGACATGCTAACAGCTACTACCAAATGTCACGATGGAGAAGGTCATTTGGTCAGTATTACTGATGGTAATGTCATGTGGGGCATTTTTCAGAGACTGCAAAAGGATGACGGTTGGTTAATTTTTATTTGTTTAGCAAAGTCAAAATACTGTTTCAAGATTTAGTTTAAATTTTCTGTGTAGTACGTTAAGTCATTGTGAATTATCTTTTGTAGCTGTGGACCATTATTGGTGGACCAGTGGTTATAATACCGGTCAAAACGGCAAACCAACCGATTGGTTTTGGTCAGGTTCCGGTCACGTCATCAACTTTGCTCAATGGTGTGATAAATTTCCTAGCAAAAACGAGTCAGATAAATGTGTGACTCTGAAAAGTCATAATGCGGGTTGTTGGGAGAATGTACCTTGTAATTTGAAGTTTAAAAACAATATCGGTATCTATTACATATGCGAAACTGATTCAAATGTATTTTAATAAAACGAATTTGTACATACTTTTTTATTTACTCAAATTGTTTTGCGATAGGACTACAATGATCTATGTATAGCATATGATATAATATGCCATATGAATATGCAAACTATGAACTATGTAAATAGTGAATCTATAAGAAATTAAATAAAGTTTGTGAAAATGGTGGTTTATAAATTTAACTGGATAAATAAACTGAAACATTGTAAACACTTCATTTTTGTTGTTTTTATTTTGCCGTTTTTATTATTTATTTACAGAGTGTCCTAAAATGATTTTTACAACTTTAATACTAAATTGATGAAAATTGTAAACACGATTTTCGGACACCCTATATTAATGAGTGCTCTGTATTATCGTGTATAAAGTTTTCTTTTCTTTTAAATTAAAATTTAAACATGCAACCTTTTTTTTTGCATTCTTGAAATTTGTCATACTTTGTAGAGCTTAATTTGTAGAGCTTGATTTATGCGAAGATTACGTTCCATTGAAATTCGCATAAATTGAAAATTGCATATGATAAATTAAATTTAAAAATAAACGGATAACTTATAACGGGCAATATTTGCATGAACGTACAAACTTTGTCACTTATGCACCATTGCAGGAAATCGCACAATATCGAATTTTTGGGCATTTAAAGAGGATATTTGCGAATTTCTTAATTTCGCACATTAGCGAAATTTAAGCTTTGATACTCGCTAAATTCGAGGGAAATCTATATTCGGTTTTCGTGAAAACCGTAACTGAACATTTTCACGTTTCATGATTCACATGATAGATGGGAGGACGTGTATTTGGAAACCGGAAGTTGTTAGTTTCGTATTTTGTTTGGAATAATTCAACTTTGAGCGATCAATCAGGTAAACAGAAAACTTTAAAATCATTAGCAGAACAGTTTTAACCATTTTATTAATTAACCGAATCGGCAAACTGATGAAATTTATGTTCTATACAGTACAGCAAAGACAATCAATAACTGTGTTGACTATCTTTGCAGTAGAGATATAACTTAGTGTTATTGGTTTTGCAAATCACGTACTAGATGGCAGCATATACATTATTAGAGCAAAATTATTAGTTTCGTATGTTCTTACTGAAGTTTTAAAGAATTTATTATTAGAAAAGGTTTATAGAGAATTTTTTTTGATTATCTGATACTTTAATAAGGTGTAATAACGAAGTTTGAAGGTTGTTATTTTGTACGATTTTTTAAAATGTGATTTATGGCATTTTGTCGCAATGGCTTCCGAGCAGTTTTTTGTTAACAATTTTTATTCGTCTCAAATTTCTAACAATTTTCGCTTCAATTGTTTTGCATTTTTCTTATAAAATTTCAATATTAAAAAAAAATTTTTTAGCAAAAATTAACATTTTTCTTGGTTTATTTCATAAAAAACAATTAATTAGAGAAAAAAAAAATTATTTATATACATTGAAATATAAAAATAATATTTGCATATGAAATGCAGTATTTTTCATACAAATGATCTAATTTAAATTTCTGTTTTCAATTGGTAGATTCATCGACAACATTTATTCAAATATTGAATCGTATGAAGTCGACACACTCGTCCAAATATGTTTTTATCTACCTGTGCTCGTGTATTCGCTGACATCTGTATAATATATATCTGCTCATTTATTCGCTGACATCTGTATAAACATCATACATGGTAAGAAATGTTGATTGTGTTTTTTCTAATTATTATTTTCAATTTTATTTGCTGGTTTAAAAAATATTTGATTTTTGGATATTTTTTCCTACACGATAAGTGATAAATCTTAACGTTGCATGCAACGTTATTCTGGGCAAGCCTTCAATTGTCAATTTTGAGATGGTAGACACACACGCTAAAATAACATGTTAAAACTTATTATGTTAAAACCATTCACTTATATCTAAAAATCAATTAATCTTAAAAATAAATTACTCCAACTTTAATACCTGTTTTGGTATTTATCCGTTATCCGAGATTCTCTGCACTTGACGGGTTGCTAATTACTGACTTAACTTTACCTGGTAACAGTGACATAAAGTCAAAGGAACAAAATTCAAAAACAAGAAAAGGTAATAAAAAAAGTCAAAAAAGACGTCAAAAAAATTTGAAAAAAAGAAGTAAAAATAAATAAATAAATGGTAAAAAGTAAAACATTGTTGTTTTTTTGGGGGTCTTATTTTCTGTTTCTTGTTTTTGACTTTTTGTTCCATTGACCTTATTTTCTACAATACTATGTAGGAAATAACAGGAACACGCCAAGTGCAGTAATCTTGGATAACGGATAAGTATCTTCGTTTTATTTTTAAAAGTGACATTTGGTATTTTGTGATTTAGAGAGGTTTTGTGGCTAAGAGGTTCCCTTATGGCGCTACTTGTTTGTACTTGGGTTTTGGGTTTGGAAACCAGGTTGGGTTAGTTAAACAAAACACTTCTTAAAATGTAAGTTGAATGAATTTAATGAATCAGTAATGATCTATTAAGCATGTTTTAGTCTCTTTTTAACTAACCTGATGTTCAAACCTATAGCTCAAGTACAGAAAAGTAGCGCCACAAGCGGATCTTTCAGCTAACAACAAAGTACCAAAATTATTATTCAGAGGTTTAACATAATCAAGCGTATAAGTTTGGTATTTATATTCCACCCTGATTCAATTCAGGTATACAGGAGATCTTCGATTTATGCGAAAGTTGTGTAAAATATCGCATAAACTAAATACTGTATATGGATTGTTGGAAACAAAGTCAAAGGGTCAAAAACAAGAAAAAAAAAGACGTCAAATAAATACAAGGAGAAAAGTCGAAACAAAAAAGATCTTTCTTCTCATATTCTTGTTTTTGACTTTTGTTCCTTTGACTTTGTTTCTTACAATCAATATATCACCTATTATATATTGATTAAATATCGAAATCGAAAAAAAAAACAGATCTAGTCATTTGTGCATCATCGCGCAAAATCGCATAATTGCGAATGTTTTGTGTTATAAAAATCACATATGGGAAAATTGTATTAATCGAGGACTTTGCGTAAATCGAGGACAGTCTACACTTGTTGATGGAGTTAAGGTTAGGTGTAATCATTGCCAACTCCGAAATTTTAGTTTTCCAACACAATATAAAGAATTAGAAAAAAGAACCCATACGGGGGGGGGGGGGGGTGTTAACTTTTGTCAACTTTTGTCAGGTTGAGTTGTGTGACCCTTTTTTTTCATATTATTATAGAAATTATTGTTAAAACCATCACCCACTCTTCTTCCGTCATCTCACTGTGACGACTTAAGTTTCTGGAAAAATAAAAAGTCAATCGATTCAGTGTCAACCGAGTACTTCTTAACGTTCTTTCCGCTTTTCGACGCGTTTCCTGGTCGGAAACGTGGGCGATAGTTCAACTCGGAACCCATTCCGGATGGTTGGTTGAAAACTAGATATTTTCTTTTCTTTCGGTACTACTTTCATTCTTATATGTGGCGAAGAGAAAATTTTTCGCTAAAAAAAAAGAAAAAGAGATCTAGTTCCGCTGTCGATGGAGCGTGGTCGAGTTGGGTTTGGGGCCGTCAAAACAAGTCGTTTTCATGAACCGCACATTCTTGGGTGAGTTTGACAAATTTCGCGCTGAGCGGAATAGAAAGACCACGAGCCGGCCTACGTGAGCCGAATTGGTTGATGGGCAAACTCACAAGTTTGTCAGCGATGCTCTTCACGTCACAACCGAGGAAAGGGTTGGACGAGTAAAAAAAAAGGAAAGCTTCTATTATTTCACTCCGACGTGCGAGGATCCGACTTGGGCGAATTTGACCAGATTTATCGGTCGTTAGGACGGTTTTTGGGCCGCCGCCCGAACGGCTGCGAATAGTTCTCGCGTTATTGTGAACATGGTATAGCGGTAAGGAGAGCTGATATAATGCTAACACCCGGCGAGAGCCAACTGCATGTTAATAGGATTTGTCCATATAGAACCTAAAGGAAACACGACGAGTTAGGAATTTTGTTTTTTTTTTGACGCAAGATTAAACTTATTGGTTGCTATTGGGGGTGTTTGGGAAAGGTTTGCTAGTGGAGTGTAGGTAAGTTGGGCGAGAGTTTTGCGAAAGTTTCGCGTAAATCGGAAATTTTATTTATCGAGAGTCGCATGAAAAGTGGTGAAAAACGTACAGAGCACTATTATTCAGTGTGAAGAGTACCGTTTGCGCCACAGGTGGCGTACGCATTGTAGAAAGGGAAGTGGCAGTTGCAGGAGCGTATTTGTCCACAAACGCACTGAATCGCGTAGTAAGGAAATGTTATTGGATATATAACGAACTTGGAGGGTTTGTCTCGTCGCATAATATTTAAAAAATATGTATGGAAGTCGCATAAATTGAGGACTTTTGGAAATACACTAACTTTTTACTAAATTAATGCATTTTCAGTTATTTTCTCTTAATATTTTTTCACATACGGATTTTTGATTTATCCGATTACGCTTTGCGTAAATCTCACGTAAACATTTAAAATCGGATATACCGAATTCCGATGAAGTAACAAAATTTCACAAGATCGCATTATAGCGAAGTTTTGTCGCATATAAAGAGCATCTGGAAGGATTTCTTTCGTCGCATCAATAAAATCGCATATACGAAACTCTGTTTTTTAAATTTTTTTACAGTTCATCAAAATATATTATTATACAAAATGTAATAAAACAATAATTTGTTCAAACTCGCAATATCGAGGACTTCTAAAAACCTCATTTTAAATCGCATATTTCGAAATTCGAATGAAGTAACAAAACTTTAGCGTTCATATATGAAATCGCATAATAGTGAAATGTTCAATTATGCAATTGGAATGTTTTATTATGCATATATCGAGCATCTGGGAGATTTCGTCGTCGCATCAATAACGAAAATTGAATATTCTGAACTCGCATATATCGAGGACTTTCTGTACTCTAAAAAAAACCTACTTTTGTCTTTACAACATCACAACAACAACAATAATATATATATATATTTTTTTAACTTTTTGAATTATTTTCAGAGATCTATGTTTCTTGAAGTAAAGGTGTTAAAATTTTGGCAATGCTTTTCCAATTAGGCTTATTTTTCCCCATAGGCAAAGTGTTGATGAAAATTTGTCGGTGTGATTCGCATTTCCGTGCATAATGGGGGTGAATTGGGAGAGGAGGTTTGCTACATATCTATGTACATTATATTGATCGAGTTTTGTCAGTATTTTGTTGCGAGAAAACCCATAGCGGTAATGCGCCATCAGTCCCGTTAATCTCTTGGAAATGAATTTCATTTAATTTTTATTGTCCTGAGAGATTACAACGCGTGCGGTTTTGAATGGAGACCTGTTAATGAGGCTCGCACCTAATGCTTTTGCAACATGGGCCAATAGGAAATCGATGCGAGAACCAAATCTCCATTCATCTAATTCTCTACGTCTCTCTACTCTACTAGTACTATTTACAACTAGCCTTAACTATATTCACTCTCCCGTGCATTTTAACCCTCCTCACTTACAAACATCTCTTTAAATGCAATTCAATTAGCGGAACTTGTGAACTCATTCGACCAAGTTGTGTACACCTTCAACGTGTACTCATTGGATTCAGCTTAAACAAACTTACTAATACGGTGTTTAACTTCACACAACTTTTATTTGGAAAGATTACATTTGTATTTCGTTCTACATTTATATATGATAAACTTGTGTGTGTGTGTGTGATATGTGCGTGCATTAACCTTTTCGCACGACGAGGTCTCTCTAATGAAGTTGAACGAGTTGAATTAGCGATGAATAATGAGAAATAAAGCGACCTAAGGGTCAGCGAATGAACTCTAATTTTAATGCCTTTTAGTCGTCGTCGTGGGGGAATGTAATGGAAGATCCTTGGTGACAGTTTTCAGCTGGAATTTGTAAATCGTCAAATTTTGCGAAAAGCCTTTAATTTTCGATCTATTAATGAGTTTTAATGGAATGCTAGCCGAATTGAAGCACTCGCTCTCTCTCTCTTAACAAGTTAAGTATAGCAAACATCCGATCTCGTTACTTTCAACTACTACTTTTTTAGAACGATTGATACAACTGAGGAGTTGGGTGGAAAAATGGCGTAAATCCACTTGCGGGTCGTTATTCCTTAAAATGCATATGTTGAATTGTTTTAGACCAGTCTATAGCATAAAAACATTGGGTTGCTTATAATTTGCACTTTCGGACTAAGAATATGAAAACGCGACTATTGTAATAAATTTGAATATTTTTGTGATTTCTTTCTTTTTGTCGCTTCACTTCCTGATCGTTTCACTCGCTTGTTTCACTTCCAACACAATGGAAAAATTACTGATCTTTGGAAAAACGGCGTAAATGCATTTATAAATTAGCACGATATTTGGAATAAAGACGTAATTGCATTTTTAAAAGTAGCCTGTAACTTGAGGCTTGTCAACTAAAGTCAACAGATTTTTTTTTTGCAAAACCTGTTCATTTTCCTTTTATAAATATACAGTTGACAGGAATTTTTTTTTTAATCTTAAATTTGAAGGTTCCAGAATCCCTTTTTCTCAAAACCACATTTTTTTTTACGTTACGCCGTTATTCCACCCAACTCCTCAACTGTTAAGTGAAAATTTCCGTGTTAGTCGGAAGAGGGTTGATCATTTGGGAACAAGATTTTCTCCCCAAAATACTGCACAGTGACAGTTTTACGCGCTGTACATTGTTTGAAATTACGAGATCCAATCTCAGGATTTGCTTTTTCCGAAACGCACGTGCAATTAAACGCATCGGAATCGTAAAGAATTTTTATGAAGGCATCGAGGGATTGGGCTTTCGTCGAAAAGTTTACCTGTTTTCCCAGCAACGTTAATGACAAGCGTTTTCAATCCATAACCACAACAGCTTAACAGAAGCCACAGTTTAAAAACCCCAATTCGTTTTCCTAAACACGATAATTCGTATGTTGCTGTATACATATGTATATATACATATTTATATGTACTGTACGTAAATTTTTAATTTTATTTCAGTGAAATAGATTTTCGGTATCGAATCTTGTATAAAGTTTGCTCATTCTAGTTGGTCGGTGCCATCGTTAAACTCCAAGTACCTACTTGTCCATACTATAACTAAGTTTAAACTATAACCAAATAACAAAGTATACTGTATTGTCAACTAGTGTAAAATATACAGTAAAGAACTTAGACATACCCTCAAATATACTATTATACTGGTTAGGGATCAGTATACTGACGGATAGCGAATTATCTCTTTTCACGAGTGCGTATAAAAGTCTAAACAAGTACATTAAATATGGTCTTTTATATACTGTCATATACAGATATATTGTATGTACAAACGCAATGCAAAAACACATACTATTTTTTATATTTCTGCATGTTTTGATTTATGCGAATTACATCAGTGTGTATTTTATTATTTTATATACAGTATTCGATTTATTGTATTTGCCATTGTAAATTTCAACTCGTTGATTATAATACGATGACATTTTTGTCTAATTTTACTGTTATATTTTTGTTTTTTTGTGATGTTTGTTATTTTGTTAACACCGTGTAAGTTTGATGCAAGCTTTATGGTGTTTTTATCTCATACGATATACGTGCAATAAAATAATAATTTCGATTTGTGCGAAAATGCAATCTTTGAGTGATTCGATATCACTCAAATTTGGTATCACTCGGAGTTGATTGCTATCAATCAAATTTGGTTTACTCCAGTTTTGAGTAATTCTATTTCGATTTCTGTAATTTTCGAATTATTTATTTATTGAGACGAGCGAAGCGAGTCTCTCTTCATCCCAGTTGTACCAAAATCGGCTGAATTTGGCTGAATCTTGTGATTCATTTTTCTCAAAAACTGCAATAGTTTGGAAGATGAAATTTTGCACACTTACGTAAAAATAGGTGCATTCTCGATCGAAGACTAAAAAACGGGCCTACGGGTCAAAAATTATGCCTACTTTTATGCAGCAATTTTGCACTTAGTAACTTCAATGGACCCTTCTTTTTAAGTGCGCGAGTTTAATTAAAGCCCGGTTTTTTGTTAGTATATATGCAGTATTTATATTTTTTTTACATTGGATTTATGAGGTTTCGATTTATGCGAAGAACTTATGCAATTTTAGTTTTATGCGTTTTTTGGTACATTGGACTATACAGTATATCCTCATAAACGATTGTAGATAGCACTATGACTATAGGTTCAATTTCCAGCCGAATCACTCATTTAGAAACTCACAAGTGACGCTAATATAAAGAGTATAAAAATTGTTTGAATTAGCATTACCCCCACTAGACCGGAGCAGGCGTCTAAAATAATGAAAATAACTAAAAAACAAAGCCTCGTTAGCAAAGCGCTGCAAAACGAATCACCTTAAATACATATAAAGTATAGTAAAATTATGTAAAAACTAAAAGTAGCCCCGTGCCATGCACGGGGAGCAAGGTTCATGACGTGTTGAGGACGTCACCCAATGGGCGGACCGTAGACCGCCAACACAGATTTAGGTCACGCAGGTGGTACTGACTCAGATAGAAAGATAGATAGATAGAGAGAGAGAAGACGATCTGGGTCATTTTTATTAAGAATTTTATAATCAAGTATAAGAACTAGTGTTTAGTATACTTATACTATATTGAGGGAATTAAAAATTTGATGGGATTTTTTTTTTGTTTTTACATTTTATTTCATTTTTTTATTTGGCTATCACATTCAAAGCTATTTTTCACAAATTCTAGCATTTGTTCGATCGAAAGAAAAAACTCAGGTGAAAAATTACCAGAAAGGTATTTTCTTTTGGAAAGTTCTTCGATATTCAAGATGCGTTTTTCCTTCGCGTGTGTCATTGCAAACCCTTTGTTGACCAAATAGAGAGAGGAAAAGAGATAGGAGAGGGGGGTATAAAGGAGTCAGGTGTCACAGCCGAGTATTCTCGATGGAGGGTTGGCCAAGATTACTCGGAGATCTCGACGCCAATCGGAATGCAGCAGTTTATCTGGCAAAGCCAGCTTCACTATTATTATCCCAACTGAAGAAAAACCTGAGAGAAATGCCGAGCGCCAAACTATGCTGATCACTAACCAACCCTAGTGACCCTTCCAACTCCCTGTTCTCGTCGCCTCTCTATTTCCCCCGGCTTTATACGACACAAGTGACAATTTAGGTTGTTTTGGTGGTTGTTTTGTGTTTTTCTTGTATTTTGTTTGGAGTTTTATTTTTATCTGGTCAAAGTTTCATCTTACTAAAAGAGAGGTTGCGTTTATTTCGTTTCTGAGAGATTCGATATTTTTGAAGGAAGTTAAATGGTTTTAACTCTTTGTCTTGTTTTACCAATTAAATTGTTTTACCAATTAAATTGTCATTACTGTACTTGTATATTAGATGACCAGAACGGGCTGTAGCACGGAAAGTAAATTTTTATATTTTAGTTAAACATTTTCACCAGAAACGCAATGTGGGTAATGTACATCGTTTGGACAGAATTATTGAATAATTGCGGTTATATTTGAAGTTATTTCAAATAACCGCAGTTATGTCATATTCAAATTTCTTGTTATATTTTTCTTCTCGTTCTTCGATTGGTTGAACTGGATTTGTGTACGCTTTATATTAGTTTCACTTGTGAGTTTGTGAGTGAGCTGGGATTATACTGCCTTCTAAAAGTGTTTATGAGAATATACTGTATAGTCCAATGTACTAAAATCGCATTAAGTAAGAACTGCATTCATCGAAAACCGCATAAGTTCAATGTGACAAAATCTTATAGATTGAATCAAAGATTGCAGAAATCCAATATAAAGCGTATTCTTAAAAAAAAAAGATTTTAATGTATTTTTTATTATTTAATGTTATTGATTTTTGTGCGTAAAATATTTAATTTGAGATTATTCTGAGATACGTTGCAATATTAGAAATGGCTTAAAAACCACAGAAACATTTTAAAACAAATTTTCGTGTGCCGTTTTTCCACGTTTTTGAATTATTAAATTTTTTTTTTTATTTATTTTTATTGATTTTTATGCTTACAATTAAATTTTGAGATTCAAGAAAATTGGAATATTGGAGATGACTTTAAAAAAATTAAAGTCAGAATTTTATTTTCGAAATAGCCTATACATTTTATACATCTTTTACGTATTGATTTTTTTTACAGATTAAGTATATTATTTATCTTTTATATTGTTTATATTATAATACTTAATGTTTAAAATGACATATAACATGATCTATGTTAAAAAAAAATGGTAAACAAAAACGTGAAATAAGGTAATCTATAAAACGGAGTTTATTTGTATTACAGTATGTGCTTCATATAAACTTTTATGGTCATGTTAGATGTATAAAAGTATTAATTGAATAAATTTTATCAATGTGTAACAGTATTATATGAAAGTTGAGGACGTCTAGTCTACCTTTTAAAAAGTGTAAGACTACAGGGTGACAATAAGATCTAAACTTTTGGAAACTATCATTTTTCATATCAGGTTATCCAAGTGTGATTCTTGGTGGAACGCACAAAGTAAACGTGGAAGCAGAAACACATGAAATAAATGTGGAAATTTTGTTGTGCGTGTCAGTGCCACAGTGACGCTGCGGTCAAGTCATTTTCCAAAATGGCGACTCTGAGCGACAAAGCACAGGCGGATGGTTGGTGAACGAAAGCATCAGCAACATGTATTTATTTTTCGTTTCTTTTGGTCAAAAAATTTTGAACTATGAAAACATCTCAAATATGAGACATTCTAACTTTCTAAAAATTTCAAACGTTTTTGACAATTTTTCGACATGGGGGAATATTGCACAACAAAAGGCGTGAGTTAAGACTATCACCACGCCACCAGAGGCGCCCATGTGGAGGTGTAGTGAAGTCATATTTTGTAAAGAAACTTCAGTTTGTTTACTATTATATCCATATTTAGTTATGGTCATATACGTATTTTTCTTCAAATTGTATGTGATCAAAATGTTTAGATTTCATTGTGGACACACCCTGAAAATGTTTATTTTATTCATTTTGTTAAAAAATTTTAAGCAAATGAAACTAACAAGTGGTTAATTGTAAGCTGTGAAAATGTGAAATAATTTCATATGGTTCTGAATAATGCTCAATTTTTTGGCTCACCCTGTAATCTTTTTGCATGTTGTACTTGCTGTGTTCTAATGTAAATCTGTTTGAAAGTTGTCGCGAGTTTCGGTCTTTTTCAAATATTATTATGTACGTTGTTGAATATAATTTTCTGTGAAGTACCGTTGAAATTATATTTTTTTTTATAATATTAATGCAATTTTTTTCTGTAACTAGAAAATTTTTATTTAAAAAAAAACCATTTTATATTACAAAATAATTTTTTTTTTTAAGTCGCTAAACACATTTCGTTTCTATGGCAATGAATGAATGTCAAGCATGACAGTCCATGTATTTTTACTAAGGATGATTCAGTTTTTTTTTTGTGTGTGTAAAGTTAAAAAGAAAAATATTCTGTTTTTATAAAAAGATTGTACATTTTCATATTTTGCTCTTAAAAAAAATGTAAAGTAATAAAAAAAAAACTTTACCAAAAAAAAAAAAATAACTTGCTTGATGCGTGTTTTCCGAAAAGAACTCGAACGAAAAAGAAGAGGTGGGTGGAATGTATATACTATATAAACAGCGCGACATGGTGGGCACAAACTATATAAAGATGAATTTCACCAACAGCTAAGATTGATGAGGTGGATTAGGAGAGCGTTTTGTGCAAGAGCAAAGAAGCCTCGCGAATGGGGGATGGGTGTGTGTGTGTGTGTATAAAGAATAATAATAATAATAAAAAAAGCAGAAGAAAATTTAGAAGGCGATTTACGACCCAGAATCGTTGAATCGAGCTACTTGTAATGCTGATAAAACCGTGAAACAGCGTGTGCGTCTAGATAAAGATGATGCATGCCACCGGATAAACAGTGGCGAGCTCTCACAAATGTTTTCTCCTTCAAAGCACCTTTTGCGCATTTACACGCTTTTGCGAGACAAAATCCGCAAATGAGTATTTCCGCCTTTTTCGTTGTTGTTTTTTTTCTGTGTGTGTTGCATTTCGCACTGTCGCTGAAGCGTTGAGAAGAATATAAAAATTGAATATTAACGGAGAGATAAGGGGGGTGATGTGTTAACCTCAATGTTTTGTAGGAATTATATACAAAGAGATGATGATGATGAAAATGTAGTGAATGGAGTGGAGGATTTATATATTTTTAGGATTTATATATATTTTTTCAGTTGGAAAAGAGGGATTTTATTTTTTGAGGGATATGTGGTGGGTGAAAAACTGATTTCTGTATAAAATGATTTGCGTTTTGTACAGAAAGAGTTGGATTTTCTGGAGTTGAAAGGTTATTTAGATTAGAACTATGTGATGCACTAGATGTAATGGGTGTAAAGGAGGATGAAAGTTTTGAATGTAAAGGATTGAAAGTTTATTTCAACTTTGTGGTCGTAAATAACTAAGGTTTTTTTTTATGATTTTATCTTTAAAATTATTATATCCATTAATAAATTATATTTAGTTGATCCTCGGTTTTGCGAGAGATTTTGTTTTTATACTCTTTGTATTAGTTTCACTCGTGAATTTGTGAGAGCTGGGAACTGAACGTATGCTGTCATCTATAGTAGTTTATGAGAATATACTGTATCACACAATGTTTAAAAAACCGCATAAAACGAGAACCGCATAAGTTTTTCGCAAAAATGAAAAACCGCATAAGTTCAATGTAAAAAAAGCGTAAATGTAAATAAATAAATCAAAATTGCAGATATTAAAAATGGAATTACTCAAAATTTGCATAAATCGAATATCGAGATCGCATAAATCCAAATTCGCATTAAAAAAAATTTGCATGAATCGAAACGTGAAAAAAATCAAAAATAGAATCGCTCAAAACACGCATAAATTGAATGCCGAAATTACTCCAAGCTGGCATAAGTTTTAATTCGCATGAATCGAATTTTGCATAAATCAAACCATGCAGAAATCAAAGTTGATTTTTTCGCATTATGTATGTACTGTACAGAGTACATACAGTATATCTGAACATGACAATAGGCTATATAAAGAGTATGCTTAGAAGTGCAAAGAAATACCTGTACTTAGAATATACATTATTTATGCATGAAAACGTTTGGGACACCCTGTATATATTGAAATAAGTTGTTTTATTTGTATAACAGTATAATAGTTAACGCATTGTACTTGTTTTTTAAATACGTGTCAGTCTACAAAATATTGGAACATTCGGACTTTCCGTTTTAACTAAGCTAATTTTATCTCCATCAAAAGTTCTTTTGCTTTTACAAGAAGAGCATTAAACCGGAAACCTTACTTTTTAGGTATAAACCCCTCCAAAAAAAACAGTATGGTGGAGAGGGAATTTTCTTATTCTCGGGCTAAATCTTTCCAAGTTAAAAGGGTTCTTTCTACCACTTTTAACGTTATTTTTTTTCCTTCTTTGCTTGTCCATCCGCTTTTGCGCCCTTTGGTATTTTTTTATACCCCCAACTTCTTTTTGGGGGATGTAAAAAAAGAAGGTAAAAAAGAGCTCAGCTGGCTCTTGGGTTTGGATTTTGGGGAGAAGATGTGGTAAGAGTAAAAGCCTGACATTCGTAAAGCCCGTTTGGCCTACTTTACCCTATCAATGATTGAATCTAAGAACGACCAGTTGCAGTCGTGGGACTTAATCACCTGAGGACTCTGTGTGTGTGTGTGGTAGGGGTGAGATGAGAAAAAAAAGAAGAACTCAATGAGAAAAACGTGAGTTGATGATGATAGCATTGAACGAGATCAACGACGAGATTGAGACCATCGACAATCGATAACTTGACCACTCGTTAAACAAAGTGAGAGAAAAAAAAGGAAATCTAACTGGGTGATGGTGTTGGAAATGGTGAAAAAAAAAAGTGGTGGAGTAAAGCTCATATGTGTGCGTGTGTGAAGATAGACGAAATGACACGAGCAGTTAATTTGACACAGGCGAGGGCACACTCGCGTTAATGGTTGTGTGTCTCGGATGTAATGGATTAAAGGATTGTACCTCTACATAGAAATGTTTGAGCAAGCATCGGTGGGATTTGACGATATCTTTTGGGTTGTTGTTGTCGTCGTGTCGAGTTGTGTTCATCCCTTGACAAATCAAGAGATTGTTATTTTATTTTATTTTTTTTGGTTGAAAATGCGAGAATGGGAAATGTGACCTCGTACAACTGTGAACTAGCGCGAGTTAGAACGTTAGAACGAATTAGAACGAATGGAGTAATTTAAAAAATATTTTTATAACTGATGTAGACTAATATTAGATTTTTAGTAGTAGGAAACTTTTGTTAAGTAATGTAAGTGGTTTTAATTACTATAAATTAAGATATTTACTGCGGGCAGAGTTTTTCTTATAAGTAATGTTGGAATTAAATAAGTTGCTTATCACAACGGAGTGTAGGTAGGCTATCACGTGATAGGAATAGTATCCAAATTTGTAAGTTTTTTAAAAAAATTGATCAAATATATATCTTTATATTGATCAAATATATATTTTTCATTTGAAAATAAAAATTATGATCGATAGTTTATTATTTTCTATCAAGTAGCACAATACAGGCATACTTCACTCTTTCGTCACAATTGGGACCAAAACACTGACGAAAGTCAGAGCATTGACTTTATTTAGCTTAAAAATGCATTAAAGCTGTGAAAAAACGTGAATAACTAACTGCATAACACTTGCGAATATGTGTAACACTTAAATTAACAAAAATAAGCAAATAAATTTAGTAAATAATAAATAATTTAATAAATAACATAAAATCAAATTTACTATTGCCCGCTTGTTTTCATATCATTAGCATAACTAAAATGTGAATTATAATCAGATTCAATTAGTTAATTGAAATTAAAACAACTGAATGATGGTGCTCGGTGGTGACACTATGAGACGAAAAAACAATGAACTTTGGAAATTTTATATAATAAATTCATAGCTGACGAAACGACGAAAGTTGAGGTGACGGAAGTCGAGGTATGCCTGTACACCATTCCATAGGCTACTGTATAGCAAAGAACTTTTAATGCTTCCAGTACAACTTGGTAGCATTTCCTACTGCACATAGACACAGCTTTTTCACGCTTTCCAGCATAACACAACGCTATAGCTACAGCTTTTTTACTCTTTTCAGCATAACACAGCGCTATAGCTACAGCTTTTTCACTCTTTTCAGCATTACACAGCGCATTGTTATAATAACGAACATGAGATTACAATCGCGATTGTAGAGGTTCACAACGCGAACCATAAACATTTTAAGTTTGGATATATTTGTGAAATTTAATATTTATTTTTGTTTTGTAAATTCATAAAAATCTGTATATAATTTGTCGATGTCTGAAGTAGTTTCGACCACGTGACAGCGAGTTTATTTTGTATCTGAGAAAAATGGATATATCCACTTCCTCCTGAGTTGGTAAATTGACCACCAGACCGTTACATAACAAAGTAAATAGTTACTGGTACTTTACTAGTTTTTCATTAATTTATGAAAATTATTAAAAAATTTTCATGATGAACTATTTTTTTTTATATGAGAAAAAGATCTAACGATTGTTCAATCGTTATAATGGATATATGAAAAATATTATAAAATTCAAATATCAATTTAAGTTTAATTTCACTTTCACTTGATAGCTTTGCACTTCAAATTATTACTATTTTGCTTCATGATTTTCACCTTAATGGAAACGGGCCTATACCGCAAGGGAAATGTCTTTGTCTTTAGGATCATGACTGAAAGAATAAAAGCTAGGCTGAGAAAATGAAAATTTAATGTCCATGTCATGTCAGGAAAAGAGACTTCATAATCCATTAAGAGTTCCTGCTGCTATGCATTTTTTTTTCACTTTTGTGAAAATATTTTTGGCAGGACAAAATGGAATGTTTGGATTTGTGCCAGTGCTTATCAAGCTACCTTAGCAGTTTAAGTTGCCTTTTTTTTTGTAAAAACAAAAAACGAAAAATGAACATTATTCTATTGGCTAAGTTTTTTTCTTTCTATCGTTAAGAAATTCTGATGATAAGCTATTTTCGTGTGAATGAAGAAGCAGCATAGTTAATGTTAGTTTATATTTAGAAAGAAGAAAAAAAAAAGTTTAAAATGAAAATCATTAAGGTTGGATCGTAGACTAGATAATGTTGTAAGAAAAATTTGCTCGTTAGTGTAGAACGAGATTCATCCGAGATTAATGAAATCACCGAATTTTTTGTTTGTTTCACGTTTTTTTTCTTTCTTCTCTTTACGAGATTGTGATAAGAATGTATTCATGGAAAACGAATTTAAAGGAATAAAAAAAAACTATATGTACAAGGAATCTGTAAAAGATGGAATACATCGTTTACACGTTGAATGAGCTGCCAGAAAGCAACGTCTAGGTTCAAAATGCCGCCATTTTTCTTTTTGTGCATTTTCTCTCTACAGCGCTCGTTTTTCTTCGCAGAAACGGTTTGTTTTCATAGTAAATAAATTATTATTTTTTTACACCTATGAGGAACATCAAAACGTTTTCAAGAACGTAGTCATTGTGATAACAGTAATGTATCGTTTATTACCAACGTGCATTAGTGGGATAAAAGAAATCGTTTTCTTTCACAAATGACGTCTTTATTCGAACGAATAGTTGATGACTCAGTCTATACTGATGTTCTCCGATTTAATTTTGCGAACATCGTGAGTGTACTTAGAATGCCATTCAACATAATTTTATTTTATCTTTTTAAGTTGCCTTTTTGAAGAGAGGGGAAGAGTATAGGTATAAGATATAAGCAATAACCTTAAAGACGACTAAAGAATAATAATAATACTCTCTCCCAAAAGAACTCTCAAAGAAAATTCGGTTAACCAATGAATGAATTGGATCGAATCCGAAAGGACAAAAAGGTCATATTTAGGGGGCTTAAATTAACAAGAATGGAAAAGAAGTCACGAAAGCCCTCCAGAAAGTCTCTAGAGACTTGGAAAAGAACAGGGGAGGAGGAGAGATATAACCTTTTATATATATATAACTATATATATGTATATATGTATAAAAAACAACATAGAGGACTTTTCGTTTCCGATATCCGTCATTGCCAGACCCGGGTTAAAAGTGTATAGAAAAGCAGGGGGCTCGGAGGGATGAAAGGTGAATGAATAAATGGAAGGAGGGCACTGTATTTTTCTTTTGTCGTTGCATTGAAAGCGAATGAATTGGCAAAGGTTTTAATTGAATCAAAGTAAGAAGAGAGAGAGGTTCCTCTTTTGACACTAGTGGCGAGTGGGAACCTGTCGCTGTCGCCAACAATCAATTTATTTCAATTTCATTTAATGGCCGCACATAATCAACATGAACGCGTGTTCGTTCGCCAGTAAAGTTTGGCCTCTGGTGGTATTTTAAACTTGATTAAATTATTATTATTTTTTTTTACTTAATTTATTTTATTTTTTTTTCTGGTGGTGTTAGTTTCTAAATGTAATTACGTGATTTTAAAAATTTAGCGTGAAAATGTTATGATTACCGTATGACTCTGGATATGAATTTTTCAGACAATTTTTTTTGTAGGTTTAATTTTAGGGATCGAGTGTTACTACTTTTGAGAGACTAAAATGGGTAACACTCGGCGTAACTCAAAAAAGGTTGTTTTTGAGAAAAAGGTGAAAAAACTCCTGGCACTTTCAAATTTAACATTAAAAAACAATTCCTGTCAACTGTATATTTAAAGAAGGAAAATGAACGAGTTTTGCAAAAAATCTGTTGACTTTATTAGTTGACACGCTTCAAGTTACAAGCTACTTTGAAAATGCAATTATACCTTTATTCCAAATACCGTGCTCAATTATAAATGCATTTACACCGTTTCATTCAAAGATCGGTATCTTTTCCATTGCTTTGGAAGTGATACAAGCAAATGAATCAATCAGGAAGTGAAGTGACAAAAAAAAAGAAATGACAAAAAATTTCTGATTTACAATAGTCATGTTACATATTCTTGCTCCAAAAAATTCGAAAGTGTAAATTATTGGCAACTCAATGTCTTTATGCTAATGACGTCTAAAACTTTTTATAAAGCGGTCTGCATTTTAAGGAATAACGACGTAAGTAGATTTACGCCAATTTTCCACTTAACTTTTCAATTACACGGATTTACCCTGTCACCTCAAAAAAAGAAGGTATTTCCGAACCCATGTTTATATGAACTTTTGCTTTGTTTGGATGCGTAGAATAGGTGATTACAGTTGAATAGATCTTTTAGGAACACCCTGTATACTAATACTCCGGATGACTTGTTCTCATTAGTAGTATTGAGTGTATGTGGTGGTATTTTTAGATTACTAGAGTGTAACGATTCCAAGTCTCATTTTGACGTGAAGAGAAAATTGGATCCAATGAAAACCTCGTAAAGAATGCCAACTATCTTGTCTTTACAATAGTATTTTTTTTCTTCAAATCCTGCGTGTCACGAAACAAAAGCAGTTTTAATTAAATCCTTAAAAGTTGTAGACTTTTCTAGAAAATTGCTTTTAATAGTGTAGTTTAGTCGAATTTCGTGGAGTTGTTCCTCGATTGAAAAACAATGATAAACCACTAGCACTATTTCATTGAAAAGCACTTCCATAGAAATTTTGCATAAAATCAAAGTAATAAATCAAACATAGCAATAATAATAATAATCGATGTTATTTTTGTGTAATCGATAAAACTTGTTACCGAAACATGTTATACCGAAACTTGTTCTCTCCATTTTGATAGGTTATCTTTACTCGATAAAAACGCCATCTTGCGCATACATACATGAAAATTTTTATTCGTGGTCAGTTTTTTGGAGGACAGTGAAAATCCTTTGACGATGAATACATTATAATAGATTTTTACGGGTTGGAGATTTCCACGAGGGGCTGAATAATTCATTTCTAAAAAGATAAGTAGTTCCCATAAATTTTCCTTTCAACCCCTTATCCTCTAACTTTTTTTTTTATGGTGTGCTTAAGGCGCGTTGTCTTTGATTCAAATTAGCTCAAATGGAGAAGACAAAAGTTTGACGGTTGCACTCGAATAACACACGACGACGTCCGTATTACTAGTAGTATTACCATCACTACTACTACTACTATTACTACGAGACTGCTACTTTGCATGCATTATGGTAGCTAAGGAATTGAGATTTTTTTTTCACTGTGAAGACCGGAATAAACCAGGCCTCGAAGCTAGACATTTCACACAGTCGCATTGCACATTCTTAGCACGTATTTCATTCACAGAAGAAGGGCACAAAGGGGATTTCAAACGGCCTGTTGAAAAGTGAGAACGGACAAGCCTCTAGCACAAGTTGCGGTTGTACGAGTTTGGTCGATGATTTCATTATTATTATTTTTCTTTTTTTGGCATAATCTTTTTTCTTCTTCTTTTATGCAATTTTTTTGTATGTTTGTTCTGATTTGCAACGGCTATTTTATGTTCTCCCTAAAGCGCTTACATGAGGTGGAAAAAAAAGAAGAGAATGCATGTCCTTTTGGAAATGTGTTAGACTGACTGACAAACAACGACGATAAGAGAAAATAACAGTGGGTTTTTTCCGTGTGATCTGATGGAATAAAAGTTTTTTATAAAGCTCTAAAATAGTTGTTTTTTATATTTAGAATACGAGCCGTCAACAATGACGGGAGACAATTGATTCAATTCATGCAGAAATTAATTGGTTTAACTCATGTTGCTTCGCAACATTCGTTGGTTTTTGTTTATGTCGTACTGTTTATGTTTGTGTTGGTATGGTAACACATTATGTTTTGGTTACGTTTGTTTTTAATTGTTGTCATGAAAACATTCTGACACGGAAAGAGACACAGGGAGAGATAAAAACAGACACCTGGCTTTTAAATTGTTTAATACTTGGATTCGGTCTTATTCATTTTTCAGTCTGAATAGAGCAATAATGCATATACAATAGGCCTATATGTTACATGTTTATTTGTAAACTAGTAAAAAGCCTATCGATTAACGGGCACCTGGCGTCATCTGGTGACAAGATTGAAAAACCGTTTAGATTTTGAGAACGTAAATTGAATTTTAGCGCGCTGTAATGTCTTTGGGTAGGTCTGAACCAATGAGTTTTACGTGGCACTTACATTAGCAAATTAATATAGTAGATATACATGTATGCAAATATATACAGAATTTTCATTATTGATGCGAGTTTCGTTATGTCAGACTTGGTTAATATACGACGAGAGAACATTTTTGAATGTTCTTATATGAGAAATTTTTTTGTTCTTATGCAATTTATTTTGTGGTAATGACCGATTGTTTGAGCGAATAGTTTTTGTTATAACAAAAATTTCCATGTGTGCGATTTTCGATTTATGCTTGGTTTTATGGCGGAAAGTTAGTGAAATATTAGAGAAACCCGTGTTCAAAAAGTCGATTTCTCGTACTTTGAAATGTACTCACTCAAAAAAAATTGAAACATGATGTTTCAAAAGCTAGAAAACATGTCAGTAAGAAACATCAAAATTGATAGTGATAATTGCCATACAAAAAGTGATTCAGAATAACTATTTCTAATTTTCAGAAGTGATAGAAGTCATTTAATAAAACATATTTTACTAATCACCTATAGTTCGGAAATTTTTCCGTAACGAGCTACAATAAAATTACGGAATGAGGTGGTCATATATACGTACTCAATGTGAAATGTAATGTGTTGATTTATTTTTAGAGGGTTTATAATGATGATTATTAACAATCAAAACAATGAATTACCAATACGTCTTAAAATTCTGTTTTATTAAGGAAGTATTTCCGGGCTATAGTTTATTATTGAAAGATGTTCTATTACATGCTCTCTAACGCCTCTCAAAATTATACTCTGTTCACGGTATCTTTGGACTGTCACACTTTCTGCGCAGTTTCCGTGGGTCTTTGGTATTCATCCTCCATGGCAGTCATGGCGGTAAATTCAAAATATGATAATAACAAACGAAAACTGCACAACGTCATTTACCATCTGCGAATATCTGC